>JAOTON010000265.1:0-77312 GCA_034440635.1 Lepas anatifera
AGCCCAGCTTATGCAGCTGTGTTTTTGCGACACACATCGTGAGAATGCACCATAATTGCGCCCTGAGCCGGGAATTTCGCAGTAATGATTGGAACTGAACTACCCACTGAGTAAAAGCAGAGCTCAGATTCAGCTCAGTTTATTGATACCCATTCTTATACATGATTGCAGTTCAGTTGCACTGCCGCGCCTCGCACAGACAACACATCGGGTCAGCACAGCAGTGTCCGGAGTGCTCGAGCTCAGCTGCCGAGCCGGGGTCCAGCGGGACTCAGGCGCCCGGGCCCCGCCCCTGCACTGGGCCACCTGGTCCACACACTCCGGGGGCAGCGGCGGCGACTGCCAGGGGCCGCAAGGTCAGTCGCCAGACAGTGGCACGCCTCGCCGGGCCAGCCGCCTCTGACCCGCATATATACGTGCCCCTGCACGGTATGAAAGGGTGAGGTGTTGGCCCGCGGACCAGCGGCCGTGCGGGCTGACGGCAACGTACGGGAAGTCCACGGGACCAGCGGCCATGAGGCTGGCGGCAACGCGCGGAAAGTCCGCGGACCAGCGGCCCACGTAGGCTGACGGAAACGCGCGGGAAGTCCACGAACCAGCGGCCATGTAGGCTGACGGCAACGCGCGGGAAGTCCGCGGATCTGCAGCCATGTAGGCTGACGGCAACGCACGGAAAGTCCGCGGACCAGCGGGCCACGTAGGCTGATAGCAACGCACGGGAAGTCCGCGGACCAGCAGCCGTGTAGGCTGACGGCCACGCGCGGGAAGTCCGCGGACCAGCAGCCATGTAGGCTGACGGCGCGTGCGGGGAAGTCCGCGGACCAGCAGCCATGTAGGCTGACGGCAACGCGCGGGAAGTCCGCGGACCAGCAAGGCATGTGGCTGACGGCAGCACGGGAGGTCCGCGGATAGCGGGCATGTAGGATGACGGCAACGCACGGGAAGTCTGCGGACCAGCAGGCATGTAGGCTGACGGCCAACGTGCGGGAAGGTCCGCGGACCAGCAGGCATGTAGGATGACGGCAACGGGCGGAAGCGGCGCCTACATGACCGCGTTTGATTTGCTTTCACGTGGCTACAGAGCCGCTTTTGTACAGGTCAGACACGCAGTCGAACGCGGCCGACAGCATGATTGGAAATCACGGTACAGGGGCTCCTAGCGAGATCGTCACCTCCCGGCTTATCAACAGTTGTACATACATGGCCATATTCCAAGTGGCATCGGGATACTCAGATAACACGAAGATGCATAGCCGTAATTTCACTGTAGAAACCTCCGTCACTTACCTCTAGATTTCCACACCCGCACACTGTGATGAAATCACAGGCCACAGCTTGAATAGGGGCATGGCAAAAATATCCGCTACAATCTCCCGTATAATGATCCTATGCATTTGGTTGGGACCGTGCATTCCGCCATGCAAGATTAGTATTTGCGATCGATATACCCCAGTTGTTCATCACTATTTACATCATTGTTCGCCTGACGGAATCGCAGTAGCTACAATGTACACACTTCTCCACAATAAAACAATCCACAACGGTTTCATATGGCTCGGAAACATTATGATCTCACACTTCATACGGCCATCTCAGCGTCCGATTATTGGATCGTCACCCCAAGTTCGGAGAAGGCAGCAGTCTCACTCGACGCATCGGTTCGCAGTCGCACCGTCACACCTAGCTGAATTCTTGATAGCTTTTTGTAGAATTCTTGAAAGGCTTACGGTCAATGGAGCATCGTTTTGCGATTGAGTGGCCGGTGCGAGCTGGAGCCATCCAGTTAGAGTCAACGACGCTGGCTGGTCCCTGGGTATTACCAGGCATACCTTTTGTCAGGTACCCCTGCAGAAAACATTTTACAGTTCCGCTGTCTGCCTTGCACAAGCGAAGAAAATTTACACATATTAGTTTCACCCCTAATCATATTATCCAAGTATGAAAAGGCAGAAATAAAAGTACAAACAATTGCGAAAGAGAACATATCAGTTTACATGGTATTATTACATTTACAACATTGTATTATGTTCTGACGTCGTAGTGACGGTTACTCATTGTTCAGGTCAATGCCCCATGTCGAGATGAAAGGTAATGGCTTAAGGTTGAGGCTTTCGTTATCTGTTCAAAGACTGCTGCTACAATGTTAGTCACATCGTTACTATGAGACATATCTTATATTGTGACGGCATAGGTCGGCATAGGACAGCATAGGCATATACTTCTTTCGCCTTAATCGGCGACCTTTCCCTAATGGACTCCAGCATAGCCCCGATTTGGCCATCATGAACTCGTTTGACCTTGGAGATATAAACCTAGGTCAATGAGTAGATCACCACAGTCCCCAGCATGTCCCAAACAGGCGTTTTCTAACTCGCTTGGTTTCACAGATCTAAGGGGAAGGATTCTGCAGTTTTGTAGGGGTGACAAGAGGGATGTAGGATGTCATTATTGCATGTATAATGACTTGCGATAAGGAAATGCCACTCATACAGAAATGAAAAAATCAATGTTTCAAGATGCGTACCCATAGGGCACATTTAAACAGGGTGCAACCACTTTTTTGCAGTGGCGGCGCTTGAACATTATGACAGCCTAGGCACCATTGGCCTTAGAGGTAAGGGACGTCGCCCAGGCTTTTACCTGATATTAGACAGGGACGATTCCAGCAGGTCGGCTGGAGAAGGGGCAAGCCTCAAGTCGATGAGCAAAAATAATATCCATGTTTAAATTTTAAATATCACACAAATGGAGAAATATATAAACACATATGTCAGTGGATTGTGGAAACGGTTATGCGGCGGTATATGAAGGTACAAGGCAAAATTCAAGAAGGATTGGTAGGTAGGTAGTGAGCCGGGAAGGACAACGTAGGTACTCACGAGAGCTTCCCATTTCAAGGACAGCTTCGGCACATCATTGTTTATGACGTCCAATTTCTCGCTGTACGATCGATTTGTGAACGGATTTTTTAAAATTTCATCCGCCAGATTTTGTGCTATGACTCACGTTCTTCCTAAGGGTTTTACATATTAAACATCTCGCTCATAATTTCCAAACAACTGTCCCGCACTAGAGAAGGCTAGACATCCGCGAATACAAGAATGTCAATAAACAAATCCGCTGTAATCAAGGTCCTAAGACGCGGCATCGCACGTGCTAGCTTCTAAGGCAAGCCTCAGTTGGCTGAGTTAACGAGCCCGCACTCGCGTCCGAATGAATGAGGTATTAGAGATGTCAATAAAAAACACACGTTAGGTTTGTCACGGTGTTAGGCAGAAATAGCGAAATCGCGAAGTGCCTAATATCACATTTGTTGACGGTAAGAGCTGAGAACGTGGATTCTCAGAGATGCAAATCATCAGCTTTGACCCAGTGATCCGAAAAAGAATATTCTCTGTAACTTAAACATCGAGTCAAATTAGATTTGTTCCACATAAAAACATACCTACTTCGACATTTAAAAGTGGCTAGACAGTGCCTAATGTGCCTCTATGGCAGCGCCGCCACTGCTTTTTTGTACCCAAATCAAAGGTGCCTGGTTTATAAACATGACTCTCCAGAGGATCTATATATATATATATATATATATATATATATATATATATATATATATATATATATATTATTGTTCAGAATATGCAAAACACTTTGGTAAATAAAACAAAAACTATTTTTGCCCTGTGGTATCATGATCATATTTTTTTCGAGTTTATCAGCCTGTAATTTGTTTGGGAGAAATATCTACTGAATTTAATTTTCTAGCAGTCTGGAACAAATTTCCTCGTAGGAATACTGCGGATCGCTGGGAGAAAGTCTGGTCTAGAGATGACAATTGAAATATAGCGCGTAAAAATAACTGCCACTCATACCTTTGCCTGGCGTTAGAGGGAAGGGGGGCACACAATTAGTTGAGCGAGCAGTGGGGCTTAGTACTACCATGCTGTAGTAATATTGTTGGTTTTACGAGGCATTAACATCAAGTTTGTGCGGCGTCGAAGGGAGAGGAAAAGAACCGGGCTTAGGCCAGGGCGGGGTTCCAAATCCTGCCTTTGAGTAGGCTCAATTCCATCACCCTTTGCTGACAGAAAAGAGTCACATGATTGAGTCACGCGTGTGCGCTAATCGACTGCGCCCCCAAGACATCTAATAGTCAACATATTCCCTGCTGAAACATGCACAGTAGCTTATCCCGTGCTGGGTTCCATATAGACCTCAGGTCAGGTTTTGACCTCTTAACCTTGTGACCTTTTCTTTAAATTAAGAATTTTTGGAAAAATATATTTTCAAAATTTCATTTTCTCACTGGGAGATCCTCAGGGTATAAGCAAACCGGTGGTGGGTGATTTCTTTGTAACTCAGATTAATTAACAAGTCACAGAGATCATAACCTAGGGCAAAACGTTCACTGGAAGTACCTTTCGTGCGGATACGCTTACAGCATGGCTAATATGGATGTCAAATGAAAGCTGATCACTTACCTACCACATATTTCGTACCATTATTTGTGTCTTGGATCTGAAACGACCCTTGTAACGTGACTAAATGACCTAGCTTGTCCTTAAATGTCATTTAAAGAAAAGTACCCAATTACGTCGTTGCCGATTTAATTTCCAGGCTTGACAGGTTCATGGTGCTTCGAATATGTGGGAAGCATTACTTGAAGTCATACCGGCCTTGCGTGGCACTCATTTATTGCCATATTTGACCTGCGCTTCGTTCTGTGTGATTCGGTTGGAGCTACGCTACTTCCAATTCTAGTCTTGCAACGCACGCCGTACGGTTACCCCAAATATGAACTTATCAACCGAAAACTATTCACCACCAATATAGTACTTTCATGCTGCTCTTACACTGCTGATAACTGGAACAGTGTAGTCGAGGAAATCATGGCACTCACGTGAAAACAAGCTGTCACCAGCCTCGTCCTCCTTTATGGCCCCTGGGTGCTTGCTGCCGTGGCAAGCCCCCACCGCGCAGTGCGGGCGGTGTTCGCACTGTTGTTTTATCGTGGGTTTCGAAGGGAGGATGGTTTTTTTACATGCTTCTTCTACCCCCCCCTACTCGTGGATCAGTGGACGTCCCCCAAATAAATCAGACCTCGGCTTAATTTGTTTGCATTCTCTCCCTGCTACGTGCTTGAATCTACACAAATGTGCTGGTGAAGTGTATTGTCGTTAGCTTTTCACAAGCAGCTATAATTCTCAGAATCTGCCTCCTACCCCCTCCCCCCTCCCCGTCATCGACAGTCCGGGAATACGCCCCTTCCCCACTCCAGTAAAAATCCAATGACGACGTCCCTGGCTGTGACCCATACCAGACACTTAAGATTTCTGTACACGTCTCGAAAACATGCCTGACATGGCTCGCGGAAAATAGGTGAAAGAGTGCCGCGTGATTTTTCGGAATACCTCGCGCTTTTTGCACAAGATTTAACGCAGTGTTTTCACTTGAAAACCGTCAGTGCACCCTACATAACTACATTAATTCCCAGATAGTTGTATGGGACAGTTTAAAAACCGGTAAAACTTTTCGAATATCAGCCACCATCAACCGGATTATGGCATTGAGCGTGAGTGGTACTTTTACACCACTTCACACCGAAATAAATGCGTGTGATGTTATCAGTGGCTCTATGAAGCGTGCCGTGGACCATGCGGGTCTAAAAGTAACAGTGAATGAACACATTTTATGTGCTGGATAATTTTTGCTTATTGCAAAACGAGCCTCAGGGATAAGATAAGGTTATTTTTTGTTTCGAGTGCTATTATAGCCATTATGGTCAAGAAGCTGAAAAAGCACTTCCGTGGTAGCAGGCTGGTAAAAGAATTAAAACGTTTCAGCGCATCGTTCCGCTGGACATGACAACAGCTGTTGCTAATCCTATGTCGTCCTCTGGCGAGCACTCTGTTCGAAGTGTTCAGGGCATAAGTGCGCGTGGAAGTGAAAAACATTGAATGAAATGATGTGGATATCATATGTTGAAAAAAGTGTTTTTGTTGTAATTTTTCGTTTGGTATTGCTTATAATTGCATATTTATTGCCGCAACACACAACTCAAGACTAATTATGCCACAGGGAAATGTCACGTTCCATCCACAGGATCTTTGCATGTGTGAAGCATTGGATAACAGCAAATAGTACACTGGCGGTCAAATGGCCTTTCAAATCGTCGCGTCTCGGCTATGGTGTGATGTGATAAAATAGCAGGTCATTTTAGGTCATGAATTAAGATCAACCGAGTTCGGTATGAATTCGTAATGCTCAAACATATCCCAAAAACTATGAACATGTCAAATGGAATCGGTAACGACGTGTTTGGGTACTTTTCTTTTAAATGACATTTCAGGTCAAGTTGGGTCAATTAGTCAGGTTACAAGGGTAGTTTCAGATCCAAGGCACAAAGAATAATATGAAATCTGTATTAGGTAAATGATCCGCTCCTGTTTTCGTGATAATGCCTCGCGTTGTGTTTCTTTAGACTTAAATTCCTTAACTGCTTAATAGTTTCAGGAATGGTTAACACGCGCATTGACGGGGGGCGGGTACCCGCCCCCCTCGGGTTTTTCGGAGACAGTAGAAAAACGGCGGCGCGTAGCGCCGCTGTACTTGGTATACCTTTTCCCTCATCATTTTTACAACTTCTGTGAAAATTTTAAGGTTAGGTCATCTCAGGTCAGGTCACCAGTACAGGTCAAGTGACCCGACCTCAAAAAAAGTTTAAGATAGCATAAGTCGGAGCAGGGTGAACTTATTCGATTGAAACTCATATCACATAATGGCCCCACCGAGTTCTCTAACATATGTTCCGGTATTTTTGATATCGATGACCTAAGGTCAGGTACGAGGCATGACCTCTCCATTGGAAATACATGGGAAAAATGGTTTTTACGGAATAACTCAGTAAAGGATGGTGATAGAGCATTTATTTTAGCTGCATTAGACTCGCCTGGGCTTTGCGGTTCTAATGATATGCATTTTATATAATTTGACCCTGACCTGACCTCAGGTCAGGTCAAATCCTTGATTTGACCTAGCAAGGTCAAATTATATATCATTCGATTCAGCTTGCTAAGAGGATTCATATAGTTCAAGTCGTTTTGCTCTATCTTTACTTGTTCAGATGTAATGCCCGAAAAACTGAATTTTACATGTTATCCCTATGACGGGCATGTTTTGACCTCTCGTGACCTTAAATGTGACCTGACAAAAAAATGATCCAAATGTTTTCGATGGAGAAGTGGATGGGCAGCCCAACGCCGTTTACCGTTTTTCGCTACCTACCGTGGTTCTCGAGATCTTAGGGGGCGGGTACCCGCCCCCCGTCAATGCGAAGGTGGCTCAGACCCCCCGTCAATGCGCGTGTTAATACTTAAATACTTTATACTTAAATTCTTAAATGTCACTTCATTCAAACTCGAGTTCCTTCACATGACTTTATTTCTTCAATTTCAGCACGTCAATTTTCCATCCCTCGTGCCTCCAAAACGAGACCAAAACAGTATTGCGCCTCCTCAACAGCTCCCATTTGACATCCATTTTAACGATGTTGTAGCGTATCCGCACAAAAAGTACTTCCAATGAGCGTTTTGCCCTAAGTGATGACCTTTGTGACCTGTTACTTATCTGAGTTACAAAGAAAATCACCCACCACCGGTTAGCTTATACCCTGAGGGATCTCCCAGTCAGAACATAAAATTTTGAAATATATTTTCCAAAAAATCTTAATTTAAAGAAAAGGTCACAAGGTCAAAACTTGACCTGAAGTCAAAGTTTTTGTTTTTCTTATTTGGCCCATTGTATGCCCTATCCGGTGATATCCATTTTAATCGATTCCGATCACTCGCTTTTAAGATACAATTTTATTTCTGCTCCAATGTTTGCGCTGAGCCCGAGATTTTGATGACCTCTATCTAGCGACCTCTTTGACATTTGGGCCTAAAAATGGGCCCAACTTTTTTATTCGTATAGGGAACCTTGGGTTCAAATTTTTGGAAATCAAGGGGTGATGGTGAACTCGCCTGGACGATTTGTCCTGGAACGACCCGCCTATCACCTTTGAGGGAGCTCCCCATGTAATGGCACATGACCCAAGTTGAAATGTAGAGTAGCAAGTCGATTACTTAAACGGTTAGACGAACTTTTTCTTGGCAGATGATCCGGTGAAAACATATTCCACGACCCCGTATAGCACATTTAACTGTAAAGGGTTTTAAGATCATCAACCGAGGAAATATCACAGTAATTTCTAACAAATGTAGCACTGCCTGGGAAAAAAGAGCACGTAGGAAACTGAGTGCAGATTCTTCTGAGAGTATTTCTGTAAATCAATCGGAGAGAAAACACTAAATTTTTCAGCATGGAAGCGAATAGTTTTTTTATATAGGCAGAACCTTTGCACTCACCGCCGGCTCACGCGCGACAGCCCAGCAGGCGTTTGAACGCCTTGCGGAACTCGTTGTTGAAGATGGTGTAGATGACCGGGTTGGCGAAGCTGTTCATGTATCCGATCCAGGTGGTGAAGAAGAAGGCCATCAGGCCGGGGCTGCAGTCGGAGCCCAGCTTCATGCAGATGGCATCCACCACGTTACAGGTGAAGAAGGGCACCCAGCAGGCCAGGAACACACCTGTCGACCGGCACGTGCCATCTCTGGTTAACGCCTCCACTGGAGAGGCATCTTCAACCTGCAGTGGAGGGAAGTCCTAAAGTTACCCCTGGACATCTCGGACGTCGAGGGGCTTAGGGAAACGCCGCTCGGGGAGTTTGTGGGCTCGACGGGCCCGATCTACCTTATAGCTAATTCTCATTGGCCTAGGCCAATATCTTCAAGGTCAAACGAGGCTGTAAAGGTCAAATCTGGACTGCGCTGAAGAACCATCAGAAAATACCACTAGCTTGCGAAAAACATCGGGAACAGAACAAAAGCAGACTGAGGTCAAGAAGGCAAGGTCCATACAATAACTTATGAAATTTTGAGGTCAAGTAGTTCATTCAAGGTCATCGACCTATGACGCACAACATTATATATTCCCAATACTGTGCTTGCATACACTATAAGTGACACTATACCCGAATCGACAGATCTTCAACTGGCTCCGGCGGAAGTTCCAGACTTTCAAAGTACTACACTAGTTCGGAGCTCCATTCCCAGATAGACAAAGTTGGGTCAGATGTGAAGTAGTTCAGCACAGATTGAACATGGTGCAAAAGAGTGCCGTACGCCGATTGTTTTTGGTAGACGCCAAAAAGCTCTGCAGCGACAATTTTTTTCGACATTTTTCAATTGTATTATAGGCGTTGGAAATCAGCAAGGGCCAAAGGAGTAAGGAAATAATTCTTGAAATCACTGATGGCCAAAAGTGTTCATGTTTTCTAAATGTTGTGTTTTCCCATTGCTAAAGTAGATCTTTTTTAATATTCTTGTGCTGCTTCGTCAGTTAAGGTCCGGGCTTCTGATGGAGACTTGACATAAGCTATATACTTTTTGGTATCATGAGACGTCTAAATCCGTCCAATTTGATTGTTATGTGAAAAATATTGAGGAGAAACTAAATTGTCTTTAATGCTACTTGTTAGGAACGTGTTTTTGGAATCAGTATGGTTGTCGACCATCCCCCCTACCATTTTCACTCATTTTTCTCTCTAACAAAGTTAAATGATCAGTGTGAGTTGCCTTATCTTTAACTAAGACGCATACGAATGCAAGCAATTTGAATCATTTAGATCTTTCTGCATTTCAAACATTTTAAAAGGACCATTTACTATTTTTCCATAGTTTAATGTTCACTCCAACAGTCATTCTTCAGTTCTAAGCAAAGACATTTTGGTATACGCCATGTATCCTTACGCAAAGGTGAAGGGATATAACGCGGACATAACTTGGAAAATGTTTATTAATTTAGAACTACATTGACACTTTTCAATATGTACACAGAGGGAAACACTGTCTTATGCTGCGACCAACGCTTCGACGGGAAGGGCGCTCTGGACGGCTTAGTTTTTATTGTGCACTGTTGCAAGGCGCGTTTAGAGTTAGCACTCTATTTTTCGTACAAGTGTCCAGATCACAGCAACATTTGTGTCCCTCCGCTGACCCCACTTGACCGCCAGGGGCTGGTCACAGTCACGGCTGTTAGCGTGGTGACAGCTAGGCGCTGGTCACAGTGGAACAGTCACGGCTGGTATGTATGCTTGGTGACAGCCAGGCGCTGGTCATAGTGGAACAGTCACGGCTGGTATGTATGCGTGGTGACAGCCAAGCGCCGGTCACAGGGGAACAGTCACGGCTGGTATGTATGCGTGGTGACAGCCAGGCGCTGGTCACAGTGGAACAGTCACGGCTGTTAGCGTGGTGAAAGCCAGGCGCCGGTCACAGTGGAACAGTCACGGCTGGTATGTATGCGTGTTGACAGCCAGGCGCTGGTCACAGTGGAACAGTCACGGCTGGTATGTATGCGTGGTGACAGCCAAGCGCCGGTCACAGTGGAGCAGTCACGGCTGGTATGTATGCGTAGTGACAGCCAGGCGCCGGTCACAGTGGAACAGTCACGGCTGGTATGTGTGCGTGGTGACAGCCAGGCGCTGGTCACAGTCACGGCTGGTATGTATGCGTGCTGACAGCCCGGCGCCGGTCACAGTGGAGGTTTTGAGTCACGGCTGGTATGTATGCGTGCTGACAGCCCGGCGCCGGTCACAGTGGAGGAGTCACGGCTGTTAGCGTGGTGACAGCCAGGCGCCTGTCACGGTAGAACAGTCACGGCTGGTATGTATGCGTGGTGACAGCCAGGCGCTGGTCACAGTGGAACAGTCACGGCTGTTAGAGTGGTGAAAGCCAGGCGCCAGTCACAGTGGAAGAGTCACGGCTGTTAGCGTGGTGACAGCCAGTCGCCTGTCACGGTGGAACAGTCACGGCTGGTATGTATGCGTGGTGACAGCCAGGCGCTGGTCACAGTGGAACAGTCGCGGCTGGTATGTATGCGTGGTGACAGCCAGGCGCTGGTCACAGTGGAACAGTCACGGCTGGTATGTATGCGTGGTGACAGCCAGGCGCTGGTCACAGTGGAACAGTCATGGCTGTTAGCGTGGTGACAGCCAGCCAGGCGCTGGTCACAGTGGAACAGTCACGGCTGTTACCGTGGTGAAAACCAGGCGCTGGTCACAGTGGAACAGCCACGGCTGTTAGCGTGGTGACAGCCAGTCGCCTGTCATGGTAGAACAGTCACGGCTGGTATGTATGCGTGGTGACAGCCAGGCGCTGGTCACAGTGGAACAGTGACGGCTGGTATGTATGCGTGGTGACAGCCAGGCGCCTGTCACGGTGGAACAGTCACGGCTGGTATGTATGCGTGGTGACAGCCAGGCGCTGGTCACAGTGGAACAGTCACGGCTGGTATGTATGCGTGGTGACAGCCAGGCGCTGGTCACAGTGAAACAGTCACGGCTGTTAGCGTGGGGACAGCCAGGCGCTGGTCACAGTGGAACAGTCACGGCTGGTATGTATGCGTGGTGACAGCCAGGCGCTGGTCACAGTGGAACAGTCACGGCTGGTATGTATGCGTGGTGACAGCCAGGCGCTGGTCACAGTGAAACAGTCACGGCTGTTAGCGTGGGGACAGCCAGGCGCTGGTCACAGTGGAACAGTCACGGCTGGTATGTATGCGTCGTGACAGCCAGCCGCTGGTCACAGTCACGGCTGGTATGTATGCGTGGTGACAGCCAGGCGCTGGTCACAGTGGAATAGTCACGGCTGTTAGCATGGTGACAGCCAGGCGCTGGTCACAATGGAACAGTCACGGCTGGTATGTATGCGTGGTGACAGCCAGGCGCTGGTCACAGTGGAACAGTCACGGCTGGTATGTATGCGTGGTGACAGCCAGGCGCTGGTCACAGTGGAATAGTCACGGCTGTTAGCATGGTGACAGCCAGGCGCTGGTCACAATGGAACAGTCACGGCTGGTATGTATGCGTGGTGAGAGCCAGGCGTTGGTCACAGTGGAACAGTCACGGCTGTTTGCGTAGGGACAGCCAGGAGCTGGTCACAGTGGACATTTCACGGCTGGTATGTATGCGTGGTGCCAGCCAGGCGCTGGTCACAGTCACGGCTGGTATGTATGCGTGGTGACAGCCAGGCGCTGGTCACATTGGAACAGTGACGGCTGGTATGTATGCGCGGTGCCAGCCAGGCGCTGGTCACAGTGGAACAGTCACGGCTGGTATGTATGCGTGGTGTCAGCCAGGCGCTGGTCACAGTGGAACAGTCACGGCTGGTATGTATGTGTGGTGCCAGCCAGGCGCTGGTCACAGTCACGGCTGGTATGTATGCGTGGTGTCAGCCAGGCGCTGGTCACAGTGGAACAGTCACGGCTGGTATGTATGCGTGGTGTCAGCCAGGCGCTGGTCACAGTCACGGCTGGTATGTATGCGTGGTGACAGCCAGGCGCTGGTCACAGTGGAACAGTCACGGCTGGTATGTATGCGTAGTGACAGCCAGGCGCTGGTCACAGTCACGGCTGGTATGTATGCGTGGTGACAGCCAGGCGCTGGTCACGGTGGAACAGTCACGGCTGTAAGCGTGGGGACAGCCAGGCGCTGGTCACAGTGGAACAGTCACGGCTGGTATGTATGCGTGGTGACAGCCAGGCGCTGGTCACGGTGGAACAGTCACGGCTGGTATGTATGCGTGGTGACAGCCAGGCGTTGGTCACAGTCACGGCTGGTATGTATGCGTGGTGACAGCCAGGCGCTCGTCACAGTCACCGCAGGGATGTATGCGTGGTGACAGCCAGGCGCTTGTCACAGTGGAACGGTCACGTGGTTTTAGCGTGGGGACAGCCAGGCACTGGTCACAGTGGAACAGTCACGGCTGGTATGTATGCGTGGTGACAGCCAGACGCCGGTCACAGTGAAACGGTCACGGTTTTAGCGTGGGGACAGCCAGGCGCTGGTCACAGTGGAACAGTCACGGCTGGTATGTATGCGTGGTGACACCCAGGCGCTGGTCACAGTCACGGCTGGTATGTATGCGTGGTGACAGCCAGGCGCTGGTCACAGTCACGGCTGGTATGTATGCGTGGGGACAGCCAGGCGCTGGTCATAGTGGAACAGTGACGGCTGGTATGTATGCGTGGTGACAGGACTGCACATCCCACGCTATCAGAATTTAATTTTTAAAGTTTTCAATGCTTAGTTTTAGAAACCATAATACATCTTCTTCCAGGAGACTATCAACGGCTTTGTATTGAATTTGTCGAAACATTATGTGTTTTGGCTTAACCGATTTCAATCTGCCTAGACGGAATGACCCTCACCGATATCGTTGAGAGTGAGGAAATCTGATAGCTCGAATCGACAGATGCTCCAGTTATGACGAAATGCATGAAGTGGCCGAAGGACTCCTTTTCTATTAAAAAATCGAACAGGACCCGTTGAAGAATAGTGGATTTAGATCGGTACTAAAACTTTATAACGTTGATAGCTTTTTAAAGTGTCTCTGATTTATGCAGAGCGGCTCTTCTTGGCGAATCTGTGGTCATAGCATCCGAAAGGGATGAGATGCTGTCTTCATATCTGCTACACTCTACTGACGCTAAGTCCTACCTCTGTCAACAATAACGGGACGCTAAAGCCCACAGATTTACTGGTCCAATATGGCGCGGACAGCGCGTTGGACTCAGTGTGCGGCGCTCCACATGTCACAGGCATGCCTTTATCTACCACGTCGCTCGATCTTTGGAGATATTCCACCGCTGGCCTCTGGTTTCGAGTTGGATATTGGCCTTGGGCTATGCAACCTTCGGTGAGCGCTGATCCCTGCTTGACACTGAAAGCCCTTCTGTTGACAGCGGGATTCGGAGAACTTTGGGTTGGGCATTTAAGTTGGCGAAGAGAAGCCCACTAAAACGTAGCTCGCCTTATAAACACAGTTTGATTTGACCTTTGAGTGATGGCTTTTTAGCAAAAATAAACAATCATCCGACCAATATACCAGGCATTCATAAAAGAACAGGTATGCTTCAAAAGGCTTTCAAACCAAATTGTAGGCAAATAAGAACGAATGATCCACAAAGGTACTTCGATGCTTTTTTCTGCACAAGTAGTTTGGTAGCCCAAGTGAGGGTTCCGCGCAAAATGCATGTGATAATGCGTGCCCTTCTCCTTTCCTGACCTACCGCCACCCAGTCCCATTGCTCTTAAGTGCTTCATCTGACATCGGCTCTGACCTCCATGACATGTTCTCATCACCATATTATTTTTATTCTGGGACATAACTGAGGCTATGATGAAATGACCCGATATAAAGGAAATGGGGTAGCGTTTGATCGAATAAGTATGCACATATGAAGGCTATAGGGTTGGTACACAGTCTAAACTTGAGGGGCAGCCCTCTGAGTCCACCAGAGAGGTGGCATCCCTACTAAAGATTACTTAAGTCTGTGTCTGGACACAGACACAGACACAGACACGCCCACACACACACACACACACACACACACACACACACACACACACACACACACACACACACACACACACACACACACACACACACACACACACACACACACACACACACACACACACACACACACGCACGCACGCACGCACGCACGCACGCACGCACGCACGCCCACCCACGCACGCCCACCCATGCACGCACACACGCACGCACACACGCACGCACGCACGCGCACACACACACATACACACGCACGCACGCACGCACGCACGCACGCACGCACACACACACACACACACACACACACACACACACACACACACACACACACACACACACACACACACACACACACACACACACACACACACACACACACACACACACACACACACACACACACACACACACAGCTTCTGTTTCTGGGAGCGCATATTTTTAATTCAGCTTCTGACCAATCGCTGTCATATTTCGGTGAGAGCGTTACACCAATAACCGTAAAGTTGAATTTATGGACGCAGATCAAGGAGTCATCTTCAACTCATCTTCAACTGTTCCTCCAGTTCCTTCTATCACTCACCTAACACTCACCTAACCTTAACTAACCTCACCTCACCCACCTAACCTCACCTCACCCACCTAACCTCACCTCACCCACCTAACCTCACCTCACCCACCTAACCTCACCCCCACCTAACCTCACCTCACCACCTAGCTTCAGCTCGCTCACCTAACCTCACCTCACCGACCTAACCTCCCAACTCGCCTAACACTCAACTCACCCACCTAACCTCACCTCACCCACCTAACCTCACTCACCCACCTAACCTCACCTCGCCACCAAACCCCACCTCACTCACATAGCTTCAGGTCATTCACCAACCTCACCTTACCCACCTAACCTCACCTAACTCACCTAACCTCACCTAACTCACCTAACACTCACCTAACCTTAACTAACCTCACCTCCCCACCTAACCTCACCTAACTCACCTACTTCACTAACCTCACCTCACCCACCTAACCTCACCCCACCCACCTGGCCTCACCTCACCTACCTAACCTCACCTCACCACCTAACACTCACCTAACCTTAACTAACCTCACCCCCCACCTAACCTCCCTCGCTCACCAAACCCCACCTCCTCATAGCTTCAGGTCACCACCTAACCTCACCTCACCCACCTAACCTCACCTAACCTTAACTAACCTCACCTCACCCACCTAACCTCACCTAACCTCCCACTCCCTAACTTAACCTCACTCATAACCTCACCTCACTCACTAACTCCTCACCACCTAACCTCACCTCACCCACCTAACCTCACCTAACTCACCTAACCTTAACTAACCTCACCTTACCCACCTAACCTCACCTCACTCACCTAACCTCACTCACCTAGCTTCAGCTCACTCACCTAACCTCACCTCACCCACCTAACTCACCTAACCTTAACTAAACTCACCTCACCCACCTAACCTCACCCCACCCACATAGCCTCACCTCACCCACCTAACCTCACCTCACCCACCTAACCTCACCTCACTAACCTATCTTTGGCTCACTCACCTAACCCCACCTAACCCTATCTAATCTCACCTAACTCACCTAACACTCACCTAGCACGATGGCCAGCGTTTTGGTCGCTTTCCGCTCCCGCTTTGCTGAGTTCTTCTCTCGTTTCTTTCGACTGGCTTTGTTGACCTTGTATATTGTAAACCGGCTGGTGGGGCCACGTTTGGCCTTTTTGTCTTTGACGGCAACACGGTCGGCGGACTGGGAGCGGGCCGATTTGGCGGCGCCCGGTATTTGAGCCTGGGAGGGTGGTTAGTCGTCAGTGGGTGGTCGGGTCCGGCCTGCCGGCGGCGGACTGGGAGGGTGGTTAGTGGTCAGTGGGTGGTCGGGCCCGGCCTGCCGGCGGCAGACTGGGAGGGTGGTTAGTGGTCGTGGGGGCCGGCTGCCGGCGGCAGACTGGGAGGGTGGTTGTGGTCGTGGGTGGTCGGCCCGCCTGCCGGCGGCGGATGGGAGGGTGGTTGTGGTCGTGGGTGGTCGGGCCCCGCCGGCGGCGGACTGGGAGGGTGGTTGTGGTCGTGGGTGGTCGGGCCGCCTGCCGGCGGCGGACTGGGAGGGTGGTTAGTGGTCAGTGGGTGGTCGGCCGGCCTGCCGGCGGCGACTGGGAGGGTGGTTAGTGGTCAGTGGGTGGTCGGGCCCGGCCTGCCGGCGGCGACTGGGAGGGTGGTTAGTGGTCGTGGGTGGTCGCCTGCTGCCGGCGGCGGACTGGGAGGGTGGTTGTGGTCAGTGGGTGGTCGGGCCGCCTGCCGGCGGCGGATGGGAGGGTGGTTGGTGGTCAGTGGGTGGTCGGGCCGGCCTGCCGGCGGCGGACTGGGAGGGTGGTTAGTGGTCAGTGGGTGGTCGGGCCCGGCCTGCCGGCGGCGGACTGGGAGGGTGGTTAGTGGTCAGTGGGTGGTCGGGCCCGGCCTGCCGGCGGCGGACTGGGAGGGTGGTTAGTGGTCAGTGGGTGGTCGGGCCCGGCCTGCCGGCGGCGGACTGGGAGGGTGGTTAGTGGTCAGTGGGTGGTCGGGGTAATGTCACACTGGGTAATGGTGTCGTGGAGAGTCGGGGGGGGCGAGGAGGAACCGTCCTGCTTCGGCTTAGCTTTGTGAACGTGAGATGGGAACCGACATACTAAAAAAGTGCATGAAAGGTTGCAAGAAACCGGTAAAATAACGCAAAACCTCAGTACCAAAAATGACACAAAACCAGCTTAAATTCAACTTAGAATCAACCTTTATCCTACTTAAAATATCCGATTTGTACAATTAAAGGGAATGTGGCACCTTGGCCGAATCCTGGAATTTAGTGTAATTAGGCGTACTTTTGGCCGAGAATAATGAAACCACTCATGATTTCTCTAAACAATGTAAAATAAGCTCAATATTTTTATTTATAAAATGCTCCTCTAGGAAAAGAGGAAAAGAAATAAATATCCGCCTGTGGATGATGTCATGATCTGGCAACCACTACCACACTTGAAACGATTCAAGGGCTTCGATTGGCTGATGCTCATCGTGACGTCAGCATATGTCGTCACACCAACAGCCATGACAACTGTGGCCTGCTGCTAAGGGTACGTGAGGGGTACATTGCAGATAGGTTTTAGCTTTTTTCTACGGAAATCTCGAGTTCCATGACAAATGATGTATTGAGTACCGGGTTTTCCGACTTGCTTTACAATTTGGTTGTCTCAGTTAAAATCACGTTATGCTGGTACCACATTCCCTTGAAAACCAGGCCTGAATCATTACATTTCATTCAACGCTACATTCGACGTGTTTAGGTCATATTCCAATGAATTTTAGGTCTTTAAGTTTTATTTTTACTTTTGAAAGCTGACGGTTAAGAGCCAGTTTCTATTTCTTCTTCGATGTTTGCCACCAAGTATAAGCCGAATCACAATGCGGTGGAGATTAAGGCTGAGTAGTGAGTAAGCTTAATTGGAGCCTTCATACATATTTGATTTGGTCGGTGTCAGTCACAGTGTCTGCTTCCCGCAACACCTCATCCAGTCTGGCAGTGCCCCCCCGCGACACCATCATCCAGTCTGGCAGTTCCCCCCCGCGACACCATCATCCAGTCTGGCAGTGTCCCTCCCCCGCGACGCCTCATCCAGTCTGTCAGCGCCCCTCCCCTTGCGACGCCTCATCCAGTCTGGCAGTCCCCCGCGACACCATCATCCAGTCTGGCAGTCCCCCCGCGACACCTCATCCAGTCTGGCAGTGCCCCCGCGACACCTCATCCAGTCTGGCAGTCCCTCCGCGATACCTCATCCAGTCTGGCAGTGCCCCCCGCGACACCTCATCCAGTCTGGCAGTCCCCCGCGACACCTCATCCAGTCTGGCAGTGCCCCCCGCGACACCTCATCCAGTCTGGCAGTGCCCCCGCGACACCTCATCCAGTCTGGCAGTGCCCCCGCGACACCATCATCCAGTCTGGCAGTGCCCCCCCGCGACACCATCATCCAGTCTGGCAGTCCCCCCCGCGACATCTCATCCAGTCTGGCAGTGCCCCCCCGCCCCGCGACACCATCATCCAGTCTGGCAGTGCCCCTCGCGACACCTCAACCAGTCTGGCAGTCCCCCCCGCGACACAATCATCCAGTCTGGCAGTGCCCCTCGCGACACCTCAACCAGTCTGGCAGTCCCCCCGCGACACCATCATCCAGTCTGACAGTGCCCCTCGCGACACCTCAACCAGTCTGGCAGTGCCCCCCGCGACACCATCATCCAGTCTGGCAGCCCCCGCGACATCTCATCCAGTCTGGCAGTGCCCCTCGCGACACCATCATCCAGTCTGGCAGTGCCCCTCGCGACACCATCATCCAGTCTGGCAGTCCCCCTCCCCCGACACCATCAACCAGTCTGGCAGTTCTCCCCGCGACACCATCATCCAGTCTGGCAGTGCCCTCCCCCTCCCCCCGCGACACCTCATGCAGTCTGGCAGTGCCCTCCCCCTCCCCTCCCCCGCGACACCTCATCCAGTCTGGCAGTGCCCTCCCCCTCCCCTCCCTCGCGACACCTCATCCAGTCTGGCAGTGCCCTCTCCCCTCCCCTCCCCCGCGATACCTCATCCAGGCTGGCAGTGCCCCCCCCGCGACATCATCATCCAGTCTGGCAGTGCCCCCCCCGCGACACCATCATCCAGTCTGGCAGTGCCCCCCCCCCGCGACACCATCATCCAGTCTGGCAGTGTCCCCTCGCCTCTCTGAAGCCAATCAAAGACTGCCTAGCCATGGACGAAAGAGAAATGAGCTGATTATGTATGGCATCAATTTTTATGCCCACTGGAAAGTGCGCGAGTCCGACATCTGTACCACTGGGCGTGGGGGGCGTGTCTGTGGTTTACCTCTCTCGTGCAGTTAACACCTTAGTGAAAGCAGGGAATCCGTGTAGTTTTGAGTGCAGAAGACTAGGAAATAGACAGGGGGAGCGTAAGCATTACTTACATTAAAGCTAGTCATTCGTGCCACTGTGTTCCCCACAGTAGACATTAGTTGATAATCTATTCGTATGAGCGTACAAGCCAGCCAGGCTGGGCTTCTGCCACATTACTGAATGCTAACATGCAACAAAAAATTAGCGAAATCATTGACTCGGACCAATAGGTGGGCGCTGCCGTGCCAGGTACCACGCCCCGTCGCACCGAGTCGGGAGCGGCCGCCGAATAATTCATCAGTGGCATATCGAGAATCGATGCCGACCGAGATGTCGACACGGAGCCGCTGTATTCCAGCCCAGCCCCAACCCTTTGACATACACCTGCCCCATCGCACTCTTGACCAGTTTTGGCCAACCACTCATGCGCGCAAACAGTAGAGAATTCGGCGGCAACAGTCTGGAACTCGGTCTCTGTAGCCTACATTTCTTATGCTCAATGTGAGGATATTATCTTTATTCGTGTTCATGAATCGTTTCAAAACAGGTAAGCATTGCTCAGAACTGTAAATCACAAGACCTATCCGAGCTCTGCACGGAATTATCCCACCCAGCTAACCAGGCCATTTTTTAACATGTTAACTGGAGGCCATTTCCCCCAGCCGGCCAAAATTCCCCCCGTGCCCGGAAATTGGCCCCCAGTAAAATAGACAGGAGATGACCTAAAGTTAAATAAACGCAAACTCACCGGAGGAAAACAGGAAGGGGCACTGCCCGATAGTAATAACTTTGTTCTATTGCTCATCCTCAAATTGGAAATCCACAAAAATTGTGGATCTTGTCTCGATTTAGATTATACACCACATATGTTCGATACTTTAAGAATTTACTTACCTTGCCACACTCATAAAAAATAAAACAGAATAGTTTATTCATTTGGAATACATTGCAGCAGCATCAGGGCTGCCAGGCTGGCCATTTTGTGGTCAAATATTTCGAATTTAGTTTTTTTGTCGTGTTGGGCCGAACTATTTTTTCGGTTGGCCCTATCTTGGAATCTGGCCTTCTTTGGCCCTTTTTCTAACAGCTGGCACCTTAGCTCTTTTTGGTTTGTCCTTTGTATAGATATGGCTTTTTTGGCATTTTCCGGTCTTGAATAAGATGCTCTGACATAAAAAGGAACAGAGCAGCAGAAGAAACTACTATGGCGCTGGGAGGGAGGAACAGGACTCTGTTAAAAGCACGATCCAAAAAATGAAGGCCACCGAAAACTGGACGCAAAGGATGCGAAACTATAGGCGCCCTTTGGGTGGAAAGTTGATGGCAAGGTGTGCCCCTTGAGCCTCCACCCTTCCCCCTCCCATTTACCAAAATCGCACATCCACCACTGTTTAAGAGTAAAAAAATCACAGTTGGAAAAAACAGGAAGATATTTAACATTAGCGGGGAGTGGTGCGGCCGAGATAATTGATGATGCTAACAAATTTTCTGGTTATGTAAATAAAATCATTTGATGGCCACGCATGATTGGAAGGGCACTCCTGGCTTCCTATTAACCCGCGTCCCACCGGGGGTCTGGTGCCACCTTCGCCCCACCGGGGGCATCGATGAGACACTCTAACTCCGAAAATATGGGGGTTGGCGCAAATTTGCAAAGTGCATTAGAAAGCTCGTGTGACTTCAGTATGATTTTAGCCCTGTTCCGTCTGTCAGCACAGTTTTGTCAGCAGGACCTCTAACCTCTCCTCCAGAAAAGAAACATCAGCGACATAATCGCCTCTAGTTTGTGCTAAGCAAAAGGAACTTAAACCTTTATACCATTAAAAAATATTAGGCTGCCACTTCGTGCACTTACTAATTTTCATCAGCACAAACAGCAGGCCGTCAGCTCGTAAAACCTCTAGAGCTAGTTCCCGGGAAGAGGCTAGTCCTGTGACGTTGGCGCAACGCGACCCGCTGATTGGTGCTGACAAAACTGTGCTGAAAGACGGAACAGGGCTTTTACTTCACATTTTCAGGCGCTCAGGTGAATGGTTTGACCTCCAGATGTCAAGTTGGGTCACGATACTTTACTCCGAAAACATATGGTCATTAGCCCTGTTCCAGCTGTCAGCACAGTTTTGTCAGCAGGACCTCCAACCTCTCCTCCAGAAAAGTAACATCAGCGCCATAATCACCTCTTGTTTGTGCTAAGCAAAGGGAACTCAAATCTTTAAACCATTAAAAAATATTAGGCTGCACTTCGTGCACTTACGAGTTTTTCATCAGCACAAACAGCAGGCCGTCAGCCCGTAAAACCTCTTAGAACTAGTTCCCGGGGAGAGGCTACAGTCCTGTGACGTAGGCGCAAAGCGGCCCGCTGATTGGTGCTGACAAAACTCTGCTGACAGCTGGAACAGGGCTATTATTCACTCAATATGTGCCGTCACCTGATGCTAATATACTGTGAAAAAGGTGGGTCACGATAGACTATTTCCCATAGGCGGATCCAGGATTGCCGATCGGAGGGGGCACCTTCCCGGGGGCGCCAAGGGGGCGCCACTTATGACCGGCAAAACCTATCAGGTGGGCGCCAAATCCTATCGGTGGGCGCCGACTTTCGTATCCTGGGGGGGGGTGGGAAGCGACATTTCAGGGGGCGCCATCGACCTTTCAGGGGGTGCCGAGGGTCGATCTGGGGGGGCACGTGCCCCCCTTGCCCCCCCTTGCCCCCTGGATCCGCCTATGCTATTTCCACTGAAATATGCAATGCTTAAAGGCAATGTGGCACCTTGGTCGAATCCTGGAATTTATCGTTTGTAGGGGCACCTTTAGCCGAAAATCATGGAATCGTCCATGATTTCTCTTAAAAATGTACAATAAGCTCAATATTTGTGTTTTTAAAATGCACCTCTGGGAAAAAAATAATTATCTGCCTTTAGATGATGTCATGATCTGGAAACCACTACCAGTCCAAGGGCTTTAATTGGCCGATACTCCCGTGACGTCAGCATATGTCGTCACACCAACAGCCATGACAACTGTAGCCTGCTGATAAGGGTACATGAGGGGTACATTTCAGGTAGGTTTTAGCCTTTTTCTACGGAAATCTCAAGTTCCAAGACAAATGATATATTGAGTACCGGGTTTTCCGACTTGCTTTACAACTTGGCTATCTCAGTTAAAATCACGTTATGAAGGTGCCACATTCCCTTTAAGAAACCTGGGCATGACTCTCATGCCATTAGAGGTATTGAAATTCACTAAAGTACATTTGATAGGAAAATGCAGAGGCTTGCTCTGCTATTTGGAACATAATGACCTCCCGCCAGTGGTTTTTCCTCTAGAGGGTACCTCTTGACCTGACATGGCATCAGATCACGAAAGGCCAAAAAGTGGCCTTGCCGTATATCTTATGGAAGCTATTGATGAAACATACACGATGGCGTTTAATTCAGCGCTCTAGCTTGGTGTGGTTAGGAGTTATCGTCAAAATACTGTTTTTGATACTGTTACTGTTTTTATGAAATACTGTTTAAAAAAAACTGAAGACCTTATAATGGGCAGCACAAAGAACGCCCCCCACCGACATTTCCTAAAAAATGCCCTGCAGTTAACCCAGCCCGAGGGTTACTCACTGCATATGTGCATAACTACACAGGCATTCTACCAGCTATATGCCAAGCTTTGTGTAGCCTGGCCGAGTGCCTTCTCCACGTGTCGCTCCCACACCCTCGGCAGTGCACGTACCTGGGCGGCGGTGACGCCCCTGGGCAGTAGACTGTCCCGCGGCCCGCTCCCAGCCGCCGTCGTGTGCACGTGGTTGGTCGGGGTGGTGTCGTCCACGTAACCCGAGTCGTGGTGGCCGTTCGCCTCCAGAACGCTGCCCGAGGGTCCGGCCGCGCTGCCGAGGTCAGGGCTGCCAGGTCACATCAGGGCCGAGGTCAGGGCTGCCAGGTCACATCAGAGCCGAGGTCAAGGCTGCCAGGTCACATCAGGGCCGAGGTCTGGGCTGCCAGGTTATATCGGGACCGAGGTCAGGGCTACCAGGTCACATCAGGGCCGAGGTCAGGGCTACCAGGTCACATCAGGGCCGAGGTCAGGGCTGCCAGGTCACATCAGGGCCGAGGTCAGGGCTGCCAGGTCACATCAGGGCCGAGGTCAGGGCTACCAGGTCACATCAGAGCCGAGGTCAGGGCTGCCAGGTCACATCAGGGCCGAGGTCAGGGCTGCCAGGTCACATCAGGACCGAGATCAGGGCTGCCAGGTCACGTCAGGGCCGAGGTCAGGGCTACCAGGTCACATCAGGGCCGAGGTCAGGGCCGCCAGGTCACATCAGGGCCGAGGTCAGGGCTGCCAGGTCACATCAGAGCCGAGTTAGGGCTACCAGGTCACATCGGGACCGAGGTCAGGGCTGCCAGGTCACATCAGGGCCGAGGTCAGGGCTACCAGGTCACATCAGGGCCGAGGTCAGGGCCGCCAGGTCACATCAGGGCCGAGGTCAGGGTTACCAGGTCACATCGGGACCGAGGTCAGGGCTGCCAGGTCACATCAGGGCCGAGGTCAGGGCTGCCAGGTCACATCGGGACCGAGGTCAGGGCTGCCAGGTCACATCGGGGCCGAGGTCAGGGCTGCCAGGTCACATCAGGCCAACGGTGTTCTCATCCTCGCTCCGTCGTAATCGCCTTTCCTTCAGTGATTAATGTATCTCTAAACGCTGAGCACGTTTTCCTGAACGTATGGGAGACTTACCTCTTTTAACGCCAAATCTAAGATATGGGAAACAATAATGAGAAGAGGAATAGTTAATGCAAGAGGCTCTTAAGCCAGTTTGGAATAAACACACTGAAATGAATATCATTGGCTGTTTTATTTTCCAAGCTTTTTTCTCGTCTTGCAGTGAGGCCACCGCAGGAAGGAAGCTGTATGGTAACAGCTGTAAATAGATCGTCGCCCCGAATTCCGGGTGTCATCAGCCTCAATCTGGAGCAGTAATCAGAATATGGAGAGCCATTTTTTTACTCCCTTGCCCTTGTTTGTTTAAGCTGTTCCATTTATTGATTTACTTCATCTCCAAATTAAAGAAAACTATCTGCGACAGAAATTCGCCCGGTGAAGAGAATCGGATGCATTTGGATTTCTTCAGGACTGTTGAGCTGCTGAGCGCGGCACGCACCTGGCGGCGGGCAGCATCACCAGCGGAAGCTCGGCGCACGACTTGTTGCTGATGATGTGGCACTCGTCGACGTCGTTAGGCGACGACACCTCGGGCTCATCTTCCTGACCTTCGTCCTCATCATCGTCCTCGTCCTCCTAAGGAGACAAACAGCGGGCTCGGCGACAGACAGTACGCGGCGCTGGCAAATCCCAACATTAGATACCACTCCTTACGGCAATCAATCGAAGACCATATACCGATGTATCGATGATTATATCGATTATCGATAGGATAATTGGCGTAATTTGATTTCAAATATGGTGGGGTTTGTTCTTTGTGTCGGGTATTTTTTTGTATAAAGTAATTTACTTTTCATTATTAATAAAAGTTGTAATAGCGTTGCTTCCTGGCATATACTTCTACCCTCCCTATTTCCTTGCTCTACCTAGAATGTGTCCTAGGGAAGACAATTCAGGCTCAATCTTGATCGCCCCAAAGTTTTTGTGACCAATTCGGGCAAACCTGTTTCTAAATAATAATTATAGATAAAATATCATCAGAGTTTTTTGCTGTATGGTAGAGTACCCTGGTTTTATTATCATAACATAGTAAGATGACCAGGGGCAATACAGGTAAATTTCAGGTCTCGGTAAATTTCCGCTAGTCAAATAATATCTATTTTCTGACAAACGTGAAACGTCTGCACTCTGAAAACTTAAAAGTGTGGGGAGAGGCAGTCGATTTTCGACATCCTGCTGACAGGGAACCTTGCTCCTCTGGGAACAAGAGCTTGCAGATTTGGGCTCCTATCACCTTTCCCGCGTCCTGGTGTCAAATAATTCCACTTATTGTCCAGTTTGGCTAAAGTCGGGAAACTTATGCATGAGAAGTGGGGGTCTGGACTGGCCAAGGTTCAAAATTGGTGACGGGGGGGGTAGTGGCTTGGCAAAAATTTTTATTAGATATTTTGATAGATCTCAGGTAAGTCAGCACTGCTCCAGGTGCCTACCAACCTACAAGTGAGACCCCAGTGTGCATTGGTAGCTTAAATGATTCAATGGATATCACAGTGGTATTTTTTTACATTGGGCATCTCATGCTGTGTGTAGAAAATACTTATGTAGTTAAGTTTTCCTCGCCCTTTCACTCGCCCTGTATGCATCTCATCAAGCTGAAACCTGGCAAACTTATAAACGGGCTGGTCTTGTTCTTCAATTTGAAAAAAAAATATCTTTCCAATCAAACAATATTTTAAAACTAATTTGTGTGTCTCTGCTGTGGGGACGCACTTTTGATCTACCTATGGTGTTCAAAGTCATTACCAGGTTTCACAAATGTTTTTTATTAGGGCCACTCCCAACATGCACACTTGCCCAATTACAGGGAGTATTGAAGTGGGTGTTTAAGGATTCTCTCCACCGAGTCAGATCCGGACACGGAAGGCGGTTTCCCGCCGTGGAGATTGAACCCACGTTAAACCATGCTATCCGATCCGAAGATTGGCAACGAAGCCACTAGGCCACCCCGATTTGTTCCTTTGGATAGGTATCGGATTACCTTTGAAATGGGTCGAAACATTTGAAGTTTGTAAAACATTGACCCAAATTTTGGAATATTCATTTCCTTTCAAAATTTGTTTTTCATCCCAGATTATGAACGTGCATGTCGGAAAATGTCTGAAAACCAATTTTGCTAGTTATTGAGCGGTAATTTTGAGAGATATTAGGTTATTGGGAAAACCTTTACGAGTTTCTCGCAGCTTTTGAAGTTATCAACGGATTAAACATATCTCCTTATATGGAATCAGCGTCCCGAAGTTATTTAAGAATATATGCAGGGAAATAGAAAAAAACATTTCGGCTCCCTGACAATTAAAATTTTTTCACCAAATTTTGATGTTTTTACCCTTCGGAAATTGTCACCCTTGGCCTGAGATCCGTTTAAACCAAATTTGAGGAATATCCATTGCTAAATTCTATATGATTATCACATGAATGTGACAAATAGTTGCTTGTGCTCAAGCTTCTGCTCCACAAGCTATAGCTGCCTCTGCTGGGAGCATTCCACTCATCTTGGGGTATCAACTGGTCTGCGTTGAGAACCAAAATTTCTTTTGAGCTCTGACTGAGACCTTGAATTCGGGGTCGTAGTGAATTTGCTCTATTTTGCATCTAGGATTCTAGGAAGCAGGCCATTTAACACCTCATCAGTTTTGAAATTGGTTGATAATTTGTTTACTTATATATTTTCAAGGACAGAATTATATTTTTAAATCACCAAAATCGCGTGGTCGCACCAGTTCACCCGCATGGTGTACTGAGTGGCAATATCAAAACACCATACAATCAGGATCAGGAGCGGACTCAGACCCGAGTTTTGGGGGCCAAGCCCATGTCTGCCTCTCCTCCTGGGGGGCTGGGGTGGGGGAGGGGGGGTGGGACGTGCAATTTGGGTGCTCGATAGACCTAGTATAAGCCACCTCTCCAAGCATATTATTGCTCTCCTGGGGAAGGGGGGGTGTGGGAGCGAATATTTTTTGCTGTACAGACCTAGTGTAAACACCTTTAAAAAAATATCATCCGGCCTTTGGGGGCCAAAAGATAGTTTGGCCCCCCTCCACCGCTTTGGAGGGGGAGGGCATGGCCGGAATGGCCCCCCTTGCGTCCGCCAATGATCATGATTATGTGTGAAGGTTATCTCACATGAAGGTCAGGATCCAAAGTCCCAGGTCAAGGTCATACCAGCCTTTTTACGGCCACCGGACAAGGGATTTTGGCCAGATATCGTCACCCAGCAGAAAGTTTGTTATGTTATGACGTCACAACAGGGGTTACCCATGGTTAAGGTCAATGTGACAGGTCAAGTTTAAAGGTCATGGATCCAGGTCAAACATTCATTTCCTACTCAACGATTGTTATAGTGCCAGTTAAAGTGTACACTATAGGGAATGTATCGTATTGTGATGTAATAGGTCGATGGCCTTGAACGACCTTGACCCTAAAAATTTGAAATAACTCTTCATGGGACGTGCCCTTTATGATCATAGTCCGTTTTCAGTGTATTCATGACTTTTTTGCATACTCGCAGTATTTCAAAATAGGTTCCTACCATTGCCCTGATTTAATTCCATACACACATATTTGAAAATTGATATAAAAAACTACTTCTCAGAGAGCGGCGAGTGAGGGAAAAGGCAGTGCGCCGAAACAATCTACGATACAGCGGTCAGAGGCGGCCTCACGCGTAGGCACCCGACTCGCAAGATTTCGTGTACCCTCAATTGGAGCAGGCCATCAGACAGTTGGAGGGCACCTGAGACCTCCCCTGTCGTAGTTAAACACTCTACAGTACCAGATAAGGGATCAGAGGGGTCAGATTTGGCCAGGCATATCATCACGTCGACTGTCGAACCGATGTGGCATCCGCGAGAGGGCATCAACGGACGCGTGATCTAGGAAGGGTTGGGAACCACCCCATAAGCCAGGCGCTTGTTCAGTGAGGAATCCATTGAGATATTGAGATAACAATGGATTCGGTGGTTTTAAAGAGCCCATGTTGTCAGAGAAAAAGGTAGGGGAAGAGGGTCATAATGCACCCTGTTCGAAAATGTGCCCAGAGGCTGTTTTGAAAATGCTAGAAGGTTGTCAGCTCTATTCTTGTATTATTATTTTTCCCACTACTATTGCCCCTCTTTTCTGGTGACCTAAGAAACAGGTAAGTAGCGTGCATCTATACTAGACATGTTTTTCTATTTTACAGGCACTTTTTGAACATGACAGTGGTTTTCAAAGCATGCATGAACATGCGCTATGATAGACATTGTGTACAGGTGAATATTTTCGAGATCTACATTCTTTTCTTTTATTTATCAACAAAACCATCAATTTCTTCTTTGCATACATCTGCGCCATAATTTTGTTTTGCCTGAACCCTGCTGATTTTAAAATGCGCCCTACCAAATTGCGCCAGGGGCGCATTTGGACCGAACGTTTAAATCATCATAGTTTGACTTGATGCCCTCTGTCATGATTCCAGCATTGGTAATCCGGTTTCCAACCGAGCTGCTTACCTAAACAACTAGATAAACAACGTTACCTAGGTACGGCAGGCGGTTTCCCGCCGTGAGGATTGAACCCACTTTAATCCGTGCCCCCTAGGGGTTTGCCGCCAGCTTAGCCCCACCAGGGCCATCGATGGGCCCTCTCTAACTCCGAAATTATTGGGGCTGGAGCAAAACTGCAAAAAATTGAAAGCTCGTGTAAGTTCAGTACGGGGCTTACTTTTTATATTTAAGCCCACAGGTCAACTGTTTGACCTTCACAGGTCAATTTTGGTCACGATAGGCTATTTCCACTAAAATATGCATTGCTTAAGAAACGTGGGCATAGCTCGCGTGCCATTAGAGCTATTGAGGTCTGTTTCAGAAAATTTTATAGGAAAATGCCAGGGCTTTCTCCGCTATGTGGAACATAATGACCTCCTGCGAGTGGTTTGACCTCCAGAGGGCATCTCTTGACGTAATATGGCTTGGGGTCACGGAAGGTCACAAAGTAAACTTGCCATATACAAAATGAAAGCCATTGACGAAACATACACAATGACGTTTAATTCAGCGCTCTAGCTTGGTTTGGTCAAAAGTTACCGTTAACATACTGTCTTTGACCCCGAGTGACCTATGATGACCTCAGATAAGTCAAAGGGTAAATATTGCCCCTGGAATCCGTGAAAGGGTGGCCAAGAGTGCGTTTCTGAGAAATATGAGCATTTGCAATCATTTTTGTGACTTAGATCATACGACAGATTTCCTCATGCTTTTTCAATGGGAGAGGTGACCTCGCGAACTGACCTCAGGTCACCAAATCGAAAAATCCCGGATGTAAATTTTATAGACCCTGGAAGGGTCATAAAGTGTGGAAAGTTTCAAATCGATCAGCCCAGAAATGTAGCT
Organism: Lepas anatifera; assembly: GCA_034440635.1. Lineage (NCBI taxonomy): Eukaryota > Metazoa > Arthropoda > Thecostraca > Lepadidae > Lepas > Lepas anatifera. The sequence goes on from JAOTON010000265.1 coordinate 29,471, forward strand.
ATGGTAGAGCTCAAAATTTGAACTAAGGTAACCTTGTTTGGCCCTGCCTGGTGAACTGACATATTGTGGCCCCGAGTAAAAAATTTTAGGGATGGTGAAAAAATGATGGATGAGAGATAAAAGCCCCAGGGTAAGCGGAAATCTGAATTCTGGCTTAGTGTGGGGAGGCGAGCATTGGTTTCACGAGGTCTGCTCCGGTGGATCCAATGGGTTTACGTGTGATTTCTGTTGTGGATGAGGTCGTTGCTCACTGTTGCTCACTGGAAACAGCGCTGTTAGATCGTTGGCTCTTTGCTCTGACTCTCAGCAAAAATACAGTCGAAGTCGCAAATTATGACAATGTTGCTGGCAATGTACTAATTTGGGAGCGATACAAACGCAGAGCAGAACAAGCCATCGACATATATAAATGGCTTCTCGTCTTCGTCTTGGACTCCTTTCACTAGGAATGGTTTTCTACTCTTTGCATGGCACTGGGATTTCTGAACCATACTATCGTCCATCATTCACCAGTATGCTTACGCCGACTTCTCTGAAATACTGACATCTCCAAAAGCTTCTAATAAAATTCAACAATCACTCACCGTCATATCCTGGAGGCATAATAAGCTCGAGCGCATTTATGAACCTTGGTGGGCGCATTTTAGATACCCTGTTCATAATTGTGCCCTTTGCAAGGATTTTCAAAAACTTAAATCACTCAAATGTTTTATCAACTTTATACGTGATGGCAGTGCAAAATAAAAGCAAATTAAACACAAAATATTTTTTCAGGTTAGAAGTAGCACCAAAGTCAACTGCATAATTTTCGGCAGACAATTTTCCTTAAGGGGGCGCATAATGACCATCTTCCCCTACTCTTTTTCGCGCTGTAACACTATCTTACCATTTACCCCCCCCAAATCATGCCTGGCATCGCTGGTACGTTTTGCCCTGACATCCCTGGCACAGCAAGGCACAGTCAGGCATATACATGTGCCTGACTGTGCCTCGCAGTGCCCTGTCTTTTAACCCTCGCCCTGATTGGGAGGGGGGGTGTTTGAATATCTTCCTTGGGTTTTCAAACCAAAAAGCGGTGGCGTGAAGCGCCGCCGTACTTACCGCACCTTATCTTTGATAAATTTCTGCAGCTTTTCCCAAAATTGAAAAGGTTGGGTTATCTCAGGTCAGGTTCACCAGTGCTGGTCAAGTGACCTAACCTCCAATATTTTAAGATAGCATAAGGAAGAGAAGTTATCTATCGAATTGAAATTCATATCATACAATGGGCCCGCCGAATACAGCAAAATATATATCGGGATTTATCATAGCCTAGAGTCTAGAGTCAGGTACGGATAATGACTTTTCTATTGGAAATGCATGGGGAAAGCGGGAATTAGGCGGAAAATGGTTCTATTTATGTAGACAAAGTCTAGAAACCGTTCTATTATCGAGATCGTAATATCCTAGGCCCCTTCCCAGGTTTATGTTGCAAGTTTGAACTTGTAACCTCTGAGAGATCATATGGGACTGCATACTCGAGCGGTTTTCAGACTTGGGTCAATAACTTTGCAGGACATGATAATAAAGCTTTTATTTTGATACAGTTACGTTGGCATTATTATTGCAACTCAATTCATATGCTTATTACTACGGTAGATTCCATGGTGACCTTGACCTGACCTTAGGTCATGCCATTTTTATGTTTTGACCTAGTATAGTCATATTATACATCATTAGATTTGCTGTAACAAGAAGAAGCGACTGGTGCCTAAAATCTTATTCGAACTAGAGCCCAGAAACTCTTCTCTAACATGTCACCTTCTTTGACCTGTCATGACCTCAATATAGACTTGAGTATAAAGGTGACTGATGTAATTTCGTCATGAATATGTATGAGCTCACTGCGCATGTTGCAGAATTTTGATTTCCTTTACCTGCACGGGTTGATTAAAAGGCTGGAATTTCGACATTTTGTGGAATATTTTGGAACAGATTCGCTCTTAGAACTTGAACTCCTAACATTTGCTATACGATATAGATATAAGTATATATATATATATATATATATATATATATATATATATATATTATATTTATTGGTGGTGTGTGTGTGTGTGTGTGTGTGTGTGTGTGTGTGTGTGTGTGTGTGTGTGTGTGTGTGTGTGTGTGTGTGTGTGTGTGTGTGTGTGTGTGTGTGTGTGTGTATATTTTGTCCATATATTTTCTCTCAAGCACTGCCGATTAAACTTCAACGAAGAGTTCGTTTTGGCTAGTTTTCTGTTTTCGTGTTCGCAGGTTGGTATAAGTTTTTTCACTATGTTGTCGTTGATGGAAGATAATATAAGTCCTAAATCGGTAGGTATTACAAAGTTATATTAATCGTGGTATTCACAGGTACAGTCGACGTTTTGAGGGCTTTCAGTGATCATTATCGAGACATTAAAGACATAACCACATAATAACATTACATACAAAAACACATATTATATAAAAGTCGTAGCAAGGTCAAACGGATTTCAAATGGTGATCGGTTGTATGAAGAATGAAGCTCACAATACGTATGATTACATGATAACGTGACTAAAGGTTTTAACTTCCTCTTTTTGAGCATACAGAAAAAAGATGAGGCCTAAGGTCTTTCACACTATTTTTTCTTTCTCTGCTTACAGTTGTCATTATTCCACAGGTGGAGCTTCTCAGTTTGGTCGATGTATTGAGTTCTGGGTTGTGTTCGCGGCAGGGATGCGGAGCCGTGAAAATTTTGGACGGCTCCAGCTCCGGCTCCGGTCCGGAGTTATGATTTCGGCTCCGGCTCCGGCTCCGGGTTCAAATGTCCTAACGGCTCCGGCTCCGGCTTCGGCTCTGGGCAAAATAGTCGGCTCCGACCGGCTCCGGCTCCGGCAATGTACCTATATCCAAAATGTGATCGACACGTTCTCAAGGGCGTGAAAGTAATAATAATAATTATTGGGGCTTATCGACGCACCAACTGCCAGGGTCATATGGCGTCGCCAACTCATTCCCTGTTGGAAGGGTTTCTGGAGCCAGCTTGCTCCTTGTTCGGAAGCCGCCGGGCCTTGAACCCGGGTCGGCTTCGTGGAAGCCGCTACGCTGACCACTCCACTACGCGCCCCGGGCGTGAAAGTTCATCAGATACAAAGTGATTATGTATTTGTACGAATGAAAAATGGCGACTGGATGAACGAACGCTCTTGACCAGATGCCAAAGGCCAGGGAACCTCAAAACTGGACCAACCTACACTGCAGTGTATTCGTATGGCAAACTCCACTGCACTGTAAAGGCAAACAGAAACATGGGTCAGACATGCCCGCAAACCCACATAAAAAATTAAATATACAACAACCAAGTAAAGCTTGGACGGCTCGCAAAGAAACATTTCGATGATCTGACAGAGTTGAACATGAAAAAACACATCAGATAGGCTGATGGCCTAATTCCTTTTCGAGAAAAATCGAAACCAACCACCCTACTGCCCAGTGCCCAGGGCCCAGCAGCTGGTTTGCTCACTATACCACCCAATCGCGGTTGGAGCGGAGCAGCAACATTGCCTTCAATATGTCTGCTCTTAGTCTGGACCTGAGATCAGTAAGCAGTGCTCACTCTTGCCAGTTTGATCGGTATGCTGAGATACCACACTACCGGAGGGGGTCTGGTCGCACCAAGGAGAGTGGTGTGGAAGACGTGGCCAAGGCAGTGCATGCCAAGCCTTTGCCATACCCTGCGGATACCCTGTATCTCCACGGGGACCCTGAAAGAAAGCTGGGAGAACTGCTTAGGCTGACTCTGGATGGGCAAAAACGGCTCAAAGATGGAAGGGAGAGTAAGGTAGTAAATAATTACAGGGATATAGTGCACAGAAAAGGCCTCTTGCACGACGCCTTCCCCGCAAAACCAATGGGGAAAAAGACTTGGAGAAGGAGAAGAAGAAGAAGGTAGAGGAGGAGTGGGGAGTGATGATTAGAAGGGTGGAGGAACCCTACTACAATGACCAGACGACGGAGAGAAAATGGAGTGCGTGAGAGAGGAAAATCTAGTTCGGTACAAGGTCATGATGAGAAAACAGAGGGCAGGGGAAAGGCCGGAAGCCTATAGGGAGCGGAGAGACAAGGGAAAGAAAGAGAGACTGCAAAACGGGAAGAAAATAATAGGATTTTGGAATCATTAGATAAGATCGAATCCGAAATAGCCACGTGTGGTGATGATTCCTTACTAGAAAGGTATAGACAATTGCAAGTACGTTCGGATGAAATACAAGAAGAAAAGGGTAAACTAGCCATGATTTACTCTGGCGCTAAGTGGCTTGAACAAGGTGAACGCCCTACTCGCTATTTTCTCAACCTGCTTAAGCGAAGGAATATGGATAAGAAAATTGAGGTGCTGCAATCGGAAAATGGTGATTTCGTAACGGGTAACAAAGATATTCTAATTAATTGCAAGGAATTCTTTAATAAGATATATACAACACAGTATAGCTATGATAGATTTGATGGTATAAAAAACAATAAGGCACCGTCGGTTTCAGGCTCCACTAAGGAATTTTTTCGATTCTTTTGGGAAGACTTAGAACAGATCATTGTAAGTTATATTAGAGAAGTCAAAGAAAAATTGACTACTTTTCGCTACTCAAAGGAGGGGTATTATAACGATGATTCCTAAACAGGGTGATCAAAAAGTTTTGAAGAACAAACGAGCGATCTGTCTCTTAGATATTATATATAAAATAATCGCAAAAGTTATTGCAAATAGGTTAATGTTAGTAGTGAGGGAATTAGTTGCTCCTGATCAAACAGGTTCAATACGAGGGCGGAATATTGGAGTAAATTTAAGAACAACTTCTGACATCATAGAATATTGTGACGCCGATAAATTAAGTGGAATACTTATGGCATTGGATTTTCAGAATGCAATCAATTCTGTCGAGCATAAGTTCATTGAAGATACTCTGATAAAATTCGGATTTGGAAGTAATTTTATTGAATGGATTCAGATTCTGCATAGGGATATGGAACTCGCTATCATAAACAATGGATTTACATCCTCATGGTTTATGCCATCGCGTGGTCTGCAATAGGGCTGCCCTGCTTCCAGTTTCATATTTTGCTTAGTTGTCGAAATTTTGGCTGTTAAGATTTGTGCAACACCTAGGTTGAACGGTATAATAATTTCTAATGAGGAGATAAGAATCTCACAATATATAGACGATACAACTTTGTTCGTAAAAGACATTGACTCAGCCAAGAATGCTTTGGAGCTAGTGAAGGAATTCGGAATGTACTCTGGCCTGCAATTAAACTTAAATAAATGCAAATTTATGTGGTTAGGCTCTCAGAAACGCTCAGCGGAACGTATTTGTGGACAAGAACCTAATGAGCGAGTAAAGATTTTAGGCGTTACATTTAGTGCCTTGCATGAGTGTAGCGACATTAATATTCAGCCAGCTATGATTAAGATTCAAAATGTTTTAAACCAGTGGTCCCAGCGAAATCTCACGCTTAAAGGGGAAAATAACAATAGCAAAAGCTCTCGTTATTTCTCAGCTAATCCACATGACCTCCGCAGTAATTTTTCAAAAGAGACATCTGGACACAATCCAAAGTAAAATTATGCGTTTCATTTGGAGGGGGCGTCCGCCAAAAGTTGCCAGAGAGGTGCTGTGTCAAGAAGTCAAGAATGGGGGCTTAAACTGTCCAAATGTGATAAATCTTTATAAAGGGCTGCGTTGCGCTTGGATGGGCAGAATCTTGTGGAATATGGATATAGGGTTCGCACGTGTTAAGTTAGAGCACATATTGCATATGAATTACAATTTTGCGTGGGTTAATGACAGAAGAGTAGCTGCGTTTTATAAAGAGATGTTATGTTGGTTCAGAGAAGCGGTCCCCATCAAAGAACCTACTTGTGGAAAGGAAGTGCGTAAACAAATAATGTGGAATAATGAAGCTATTCGGGTGGAAGGGAAAATTATTTTCAATGCTGCATTGTACGAAAACAGTATATTGTTCCTTGATGCATTCCTCAATCATCAGGGACGAATCTTAGATTATAATTCGTTTAAGGAAAGAATAACTTGACACGATTGGATCCTCTTGTTTATATGGGCTGGTGCCGGGCCATTCCTGCGATATGGAGACGGCTTGCCGTTGGCAGTGAAACACTAACCGTTGAGGAGAAGGTGCTTGGCCGTGGCATAGAAGTGAAAGGAAAAGTTGTCCCGGTTCAGCGGATTAAAGTTAAATATTTTTCAAACAAATTTCTAAAGGAGATAACCCCAGAGCGCAAATAAAATGGATAAATGAAGGAGTTGAATACGGAGAAGACTGGTGTAAAGTATACTTACTTCCATTTAACATCACCAAATCAACAAAGCTTCAAAATTTACAATATAGGATAGTTCATAGGTTTTTTCCAACTCGAAGATTCTTGTGTATACGAAAAGTGATAGATGATCCATTCTGTGATAGGTGCGGTAGCATAGAGACAATTGAGCATTTCTTCGTAGAGTGTGGAGAGGCTAGAGGATTTTGGGATGATCTAATTAGAAAAATTAACTCAAAGCTTGCCACAACAAAACAGTTCTTAGGCAACGTTACAAACATTCTCTTTGGAGCATTAGGAACATTGAATGTTGTCAATTTAATAGTTTTGGCTGCAAAACAGTTCATTGTGAATCAGAGGTTTAAGGATGAAGAAATAAAGATGGGAGTTTTCTCAAAATTTCTGGAAAAAAACATTTCAAATGGAACGGTGCATTGCAAAGAAGGACAAGAATTGACAGGTTTAACGAGAGGTGGCTACCATTTATCAATGAACATTTTGAGCTTTGTATTTAGTTCGTATAATCTGGACCCACTTCGGCGAGCTGCATGTGGTGAAGGAGGTTGTCGTGATGTGAAGTGATCTGTGAAGTGTATGGAATCAACGTGATTGCACATTGTGGGAGGGTAGGGATTGGGGGGTGGGGTGGGGTAGGGTTGATTTGGTACCGAGGCGATGGTACGTTGAAGCGACGTGGGGTTATTACTGTTACACCAGTGGCAAGGTGTGAATGAAAATTGTTCAATTGTTTCGCAAAGTTTACAGCCGTGTTTTGTGAAATACATTCTTCCAACAGAAAAAAACATTAGGCAATCAAGAAAAAAGATTAGAAGGGTGGAGGAACCCTACTACAATGACCAGACGACGGAGAGAAAATGGAGTGCGTGAGAGAGGAAAATCCAGTTCGGTACAAGGTCATGATGAGAAAACAGAGGGCAGGGGAAAGGCTGGAAGCCTATAGGGAGCGGAGACACAAGCAATTTCTCTACAAGCCCATCTCTGCCACAGAAGGGATGCTGATGGAGGATGGAAGCTTGATGAGCAGTGATGAAGAGAGTGCTGCCGCTAAGAAGGCTAGGACAGATCCTGAAATTCCTCTGACTGAAAATGTGGGCAGAAAATGAGTGAAGGCTCGAGACAAAGAAGCTGGGAACAGAAAGAAAATCTTTGAGACTTACAGAAGGTCAAGGAAGATGTGTACAAGGCTTTCGGGAATCTCTGCCGGGACGGGCTATCTCTGACTGGAGGATTGCTGGAGGATGGAGGATGGAGAATGACTGGAGGATTACTTTTTCGAAATAGGTTGCTTTGCATCCATATATTTTACTAAAATTTTGCCAAATAGCTCTTCTCAATGTTTTTCTATCTTACATTACTGATTAAGATACATTATACTGCCCATGATGTTGACTTTAATCATTCCTCTGTACTACAGCGGATGAAAAGGATCCGGCTTTGTCGATTTTATAATTACTTTATTACTTGAGGGTGGATACAAGCACATTTAGAAGATATCCGGCGGCATTAATGTGTTTGTTCCAGCTCGTGTCGAACGACATGCGACATGCCTTCTTAGGTTACTGGACAACCTTATATTTGACCCTGACCTGAGGTCAAGGACCTCGGTTCAGGGTCAAATAATGATATGTCAAGGTCATTTTGCATATCATTTGAAGTCATGTGTCATGAAGCAAAAGGATTGCTGTATGTTTGTGTTCGAAAATATAGTTAAAATGTATTTGATAATGGTTTCATCTCTAGATCGCTACAATAGACTGGTCGCCCATGCTCGTATGTGCCTCCACCGAAGGCAAGTGGGATATTTTTAAGCAAACATTCTTGCTAGAACTCGATCGTGTTGCCCCACTCCGCTCCGTTCCAGCTCGTAAACCGGTTGTGTTGCCACTCTCACACCATACACGCCGCATCATTCACCAGAGGCAAGTAGCACTGGTGCAGGGGTCCCGTCTCGAGTACAAAAATCTGAACCGTTTGAGCAAAGCCGCTATTCGCCGTGACTCGCGCCTATTTTTTCAGAATGAAATTCTACAAAAAGGTCGTGGTAGGTTTTGGCAGCTTTTGCGACCCATCTTGGGCAAAAAACAGACGAACACGCAACCCTTTGATATGACCCCGGATGCACTCAACGACTATTACGTTTCGGTTGGCCCAAACATCGCGGCCTCTATTCCCACTCCTCCGAACCCCGTTCCAGTGCGACTGCCTCGCGTCACCACGTCCACATTCACCGTCCAGCCCATCGACATACAGACTCTGCACGCCACACTTCTCAGCATGAAGCCGTCCAACAACACCGGAAGTGATGGTCTGAGCATAGTTATGTTCTCAAAATTCTTTTCTTCTATTGGATTTTTGCTTTTGGACATCATTAACTCGAGTCTTGTCACTGGCCAAATTCCCTCCAAATGGAAACGTGCGCTGATAACCCCTATTCCAAAAGTTAAAACTCCAGCTGGACCGGCCGATACAAGACCAATTACTATATTGCCACCACCGATGAAACTGGTAGAAAAAGTCGTTCAAAATCAATTAGTCAACTACCTCGAAAATAACCAACTATTTTCGGATACTCAGCATGGTTATAGACAAAATTTTTCTACTGAGTCCGCCCTAAACGTCATCACCGACCATGTTTTCCGGGCGATGGTTTCTGGCGAAATTACAATTCTAATTCTTTTGGATTTATCCAAGATGTTCGATGTCATTCCGCATCAAATATTACTCCAAAAACTAAATCTCTATGGCATTGATACACTTTGGTTCGAAAACTACCTAAGAGGTCATACCCAACAAGTTCAGCTCAAATCTTCTGTCACTGGTGCAGTAATAAGATCTGGCTAAAAAAACAATAGCATGGGAATTTTTCAAGGTGGGAGCCTCTCTTGCGTGCTATGCCTCCTCTTCACCAACGACCTCTCTTTCCACGTCGAAGACGATGTAGTTATCACGCAATTCGCAGATGACACATCAATTCTAATAACTGGTAAGAAGCAAGACTTGCAAAATCTTATTCGACGAGCGGAAATTGCACTAGATTCTCTTCTTCAATGGTTCTGTGCCAACGGAATGAAAGTGAACACCGCCAAAACTCAGATGATGATCCTAGGAACAAAAGCGATGCTACGAAATTTTCCTCCAGTTACTCTTAAATTCGGAAACTCTACTATCAACGACTCAAAAGTAGTGAAAAGTCTCGGAGTATTACTTGATCGTCACCTAAATTTTGAACAACACGTAAATTCGGTCCAAAACAAATGTAACGACCTTCTAATCGCATTGACTCACGTTCGGCATGTTGTGCCGGCTCAGCTGATGCCCCAAATCGTCCAATCTCTAGTTCTGTCTGTTGTTCGTTACTGTCTGTGCGTTTACGGCTCATGTAACCCTACTCAGATTCGCAAAATTAAAAAAATCATCAACTTCTGCGCCCGGGTTATCAGCGGACGTCGGAAACACGACCACATTTCCGATGTTGTCGAGCGGCTAAAGTGGCTGGACGCAAACAGCCTCATTCACTATCACACACTTTCTTCACTTCACAAAACCATTCGCACTGGCACTCCACCATACATAGCTAACACCATAGGCCCACCACGCAATACCATTCACAACCACGCGACACGCCGGTCAGCGGAGCTGTCCCTCCCGCGGATCCGGACTGAAGCCGGGCGGCGTAGGCTGACATACCGGGGGGCAGCTCTGCTGAACGAGCTGGATATAGGAGAAGACGTGCCTTTTAAGGCAACTGTAAGATGTATGCTACTGGACAGATAGATGAGAGAGTTGCAGTGATCGTATTTTTATGTATGATTTTATGTGTGATTTTACTCTGTATGCATGATTTTATCTGTCTTTTATCCCATGTTTTATCTTATCTTGTTGCCTTCTTTTAATGACTGACGTAGAAGCACGAAAAGCCACCCCATTGTTTTTACCTCGTGTGGATTGTTTCTTAATATACTGAACTGAACTGAACTGAACTGTAACTTGGTGACATCTGGTTACCTCATTATTGACCCGACCTCAAAATTATTGTCAGCATTCCGATTTTTCATTCCATAAGCTTTCGAATGGCCAGAAATTTGAAATCTAGCCCTTTTAACAGCGGAGTGGCACTCTGCTTTAGTCTTCCACTTCTTATGATAACAAAATTGGCTTTAAGCGTTAAACGCGCACTTTAGGGGCCACGGAGGCCTCCCCCACTTGTTTTTCCGAGGTGGCTGGAGAACCGCTCGAAGCTGAAAGACGATACTTGGGTGAATTTGAGAGAATTTAACGGCGCGTCGACCGGTTATTTTTTTTAATCAGTTGGAATGTTTTTTATTTATGCTTTCAAAGTCAGACCTACTTTTTGAGATCGCCGCAATCGCGCGGTCGGACCAGTTCACTTGAATTGGAGACCGAGTGGTGACGTCATAACACCATATAACCGGGATGATATGTTAAAGTCACCTCACATGAAGGTCAAGGCCAAGTTCAAAGGTCACAGGTCAAGGTCTATATGCATTTTCAAGGTTATTGACCCCAGTGCTTTCGGTCAAATAGCATTACCCGATCTGACGTATATTATGCTATGATGTCATAGTTAAGGTCCCTCAATGTAAAGGCCAAGGTCATTGGTAAAGGTCAGTCCTCATTTCCCACCAAACAGTTGCTATAGTGCTAGTCATAGTGTATATTATAGGTGTTATACCATATTGTGACCACCTAGATCAGTGACCTTGAAAAACCTCGACCTCAAAACTGTAGGAAGATTCCTTGTGAGCGTCCCTCTATGACCCCGGTCTACCTTTAGCTTGTTTCCGTCTTTTTCCGCATAATCACAGCATTTCCCAATATCTCCCCAGCATGGCCAATAATTGAACTATATGACATCGTTTGGCCTTGAAGATATTAACCTTGGTCAATGCAAATTTGTCATGATGTAGATCACTACACCCCTCATCGGCCCCCAAACTTGCGTTTGTCTACGCCTCTTAGTTTCCGAGATCTTAGAAGGGAGCCTACCAGGCTCCCTCCAGTGCGTGTTAGCGCCAGACCCTCTCCAGTGCGGGTGTTAAATAATGACGTCATAAGTCAGAAACTTGACTTGACACGACGATGTTTTTGTAGAAAGTTTAAGAGATTGTTCAACAAGAAATTTTACAAAGTTTTGTTTCTTTGGTGTAATTACGCTCACAAATATTCGTGAAAAGCTGAGAGACACAGGACCGATTGGACACCCGGGCGGTACGGGAAATGATTGGCAGAAAGGAAAATTTTCAATTGCCCATGGTCGAAGTTTTTTTAAGCTAGACCCATAACAAAACCATTAAAATATATCATTTTTCATGTAGAATCACGTGTTGAGTGGCAACTGAGCAGCGATAACATTGAGATGTATCATCCCCCCTACGTATGGGTAGCTCAGTTGGTAGACGTTGGGCTCCGGCCCGCTGCTCAGAAACATGCAGTGGCAGTGCATGTCCAGGCTTGGGACCGGATCCCCTGAGACGCTCCGGCGCTCAATAGTTTACCAGACGTAAGTGGGCTGGCAACTGACTGGTGAGAGGGTGACCTGAGCGGGGCGGCCGTCCCTGTGCTTTGTGGGACCTTAAACTTTGGCTTCTAAATCAACCCTTCATTGTGGGAGTTGCTTGTTCGGGTGGCGGGATCGGGGTCTCCGGGACAAGTCCCTTGATGACTTGAGTGAGACTCCGACTCTAAAAACTGAACTGGGAACAAATTGGACAAAATTTATAAAGAAAAAAGTTACGGCCTCAGGAGGGGTCCAAGAACCTCTCTGACTGCAGAAAAGACGTTAGGAGGTAGGTCATATGGTGTTATCTCCGGCTGGAGGTCAGGTTCTTTGAGCGTCTTGCGAAGTTCTCCATTCGTAGCGGATCAGTTGTTACTAGCTTGAAGATAAAATTAGGATTCGGGAAAAATGGCCGTCAGATTCAGTAACATGCACCAGTATGCAGTTCAGATGGAAAATCATGGCTGAAAAACTAAGCTCAATATCTAAGAATTTCATAATTGATTTAATGGATTCGAAACAAAAGTAGATATTTCAAAGAAACATTGTTTTAGCTTTGATGATGCTTGTAGGTTGAAATTATGTTAGCGAGATGTGATATGAAATTAATCCAGTAGCTTCAGCCGATCAGCACCAACAATTTCGCATAAATGTTGTCTAATTGTATGCACAAAATTTGGGCTTAACATTTTGAGAAATCTACATTTAAACATGAGTGTCTGTAATTTTATGGTATTTTTTAACACCAAAACAAAACATGAAAACAACCTCACCAAGGTAGGGTTTCATTATTAATGGCAAATGTGTAATTGGTGCCACCAATTTTACGTATACGATGTCGTTTTACAATGCAATATCCGTTTATTACCTATCGGCAGGAACTACAAATCTGGCGTTTAGCAAACTTTAGTAGTTCAAGCTCTGAGAGCGAATCTGTTCCAAAATATTCCAAAAAATTCAAAATGCCAGCCCTTCAATCGACCCGTGCTAGCAAAGAGAATCAAAATTTTGGAAAATTGCTACCAAAATAATGATTAGCACATCCGATTACATGTAATAAGGCAAGAGGAGCGAGTGGATTCGACCAAAGCGTTTTCCGGGGGTCACCCGACTGCGCAGGAATGCGCGAACAAGTGGGGAACGGGCCCATCATTTCATCGATACAGCCGATTGCTGGACGCATGTTTTATTGGGAATGGGCGCGATTAAACGGCAGTCTGTCACTCGGCGAACGACTGAGGAGACGGACGGACGCGCCATGATATGGTATTGGTACGGCTACGCCCGGTCACGGACGAGTCCCTGTAGTCAATGGAATCGAGACTGTAAGTCACGCCTTTTAGCTTTTAGAAATTTAATCCAAAAAATTGTGAAAAAGAAACAGTCAGACCCTATTTGCCATGTATTGGAGACCCACGGACCGAATGGAACAAATAAATACCACACTCTTGTAGCTTCAAAATTTGGGTATAGTGGACATCCGAAGACCTATCAGGGGTAACCTAATACTTACGAATTATCAGGGGCATAGTGAGAATAAACGAAATCGGGTGGGCAGGACAAAATGCCCATAGTGCGCATACCGTGCGCGGATGATTTCGACACACGCACACGCGCACGCGCAGGCGCGTACACGCCACACACACACACACACACACACACACACACACACACACACACACACACACACACACACACACACACACACACACACACACACACACACACACACACATATTGGCCGTTTTAACACGAGAAATAAAATAACTTAAGTTGCTACTGTTTTCCATCCTAAAGTAGCTTCCAGGAAGTTGCATTCCTAAGCACCAATTTAGGAGTTATGAAAACGATACAGCTAAAAAGTATGGTGATAAATATTTGATGCAATATTTTAAAGGGCATATCACACAAATATACATTTCTGTTCTTTAAAGCTAAGTCCGCATTTGTTCTAGTAGAAATTCATGGGTCTTGTGACTTGTTCACACTTTTGGGATTTTTATTTCTAGGATCGATAATTTGAGTTTTAGGGCACTGCAGCTGCAGAGGCCATATGTGCCAAAATCCAGGATCCTGGGTTACTGGTATCGAAACGTGTAACAGGATTGGGTCTGAATACAAACTCATTGGTCGATTTGTCTATTCTAGTCCTATATTTTGGTCACCAGGCTTTTGTTCTTCGACTGCAGCCCGACCAAACAACTTTTAATCGTTAATGTAATAATATCATCACCAAGCAGCAGTTTCAACCGGCAGACACTGAATTTAGCAGGACACTTACCTCTTAACATTCTACTATTTTCTAAAACCCAGTCTTATGAAAGACGAAAAAAGCAAAGAACGTAAGTCAGATCAGCGGTGTACGAGGACCAATAGCGACACACTTCGTTGCTTCGCTTTTCCCGCTTTAGCACCACTACCTATCAGCTAAAGACTGGAATAGCACGTGCATTACCATGGCTTAAATCGTTTGCTCTCAGCACCGGTAGTGAAGATGCTAGGCCGCTTTGAAGTGGTGGTGGATGAGAAGCGTAGCCCTAGACATTTCAGAAATTATATTTAAGACTTAAAAAGTAGCCCGTAAGAGTTCCTTCCTTAATCAAAAAATCGTAATTAGGATTAGGTGACGTTCATGATTTAGTCGTGATTAGGTCTAAGGTCATCTCCACATTGCAGCACCTCGTCTCCACCTTGCAGTGTCACTGGATTCAACAGGGGGGCCTGAGAACCCTTGAGAACCCCATCCTCTCCCAAAACACCAGATTTTTTAAATCACACCGGAAAACTGTGCACAATTTTTTACATAATATCACTCTTTTATGATTTGGAGAATGAATACAAAAGAGTTCCTTAACACCCGCACTGGAGGGGGGTCTGGCACTAACGCGCACTGGAGGGGGGCCTACCAGGCCCCCCTAAGATCTCGGAAACTAAGAGGGTTAGAAAAACGCCACTTGGTAGGTGGGTGGGGGCTATGGTGATCTACATGATGACCAATTTTCATTGACCTAAGTCAATATCTTCAAGGTCAAACGAGGTCGTAAAGGTCAAATATTGGCCATGCTGGGATCGATTGGTAAATGCTGTGATTATGCAGGAAAATGGTGGGAATAAGCTAAAGGTAGACAAGGTTCATAGAGAAGAGGTCTCAAAGAGGCTTCCCCACAACTTTTGGGTCAAGGTCATTCAAGGTCATTGACCTTTAAGGTCACCATGTGGTATACTACTTATTATTTACACTTTGACTAAAACTGTAGCCACTGTTTGGCGGGAAATGAGGATTGACCTTTCCCAATGACCTTTGACCTTGACCTTTTACCTTGACCTTTGTATTGGGGTACCCTACCGATGACGTCATAGCATAATATATGTCAGACGGGGTAACGTCATTTCGCCGGACGCACAGTGGTCAGTGACCTTGAAAGTGCAGATATGACCTTGACCTGTGACCTTTGACCTTGACCTTGACTTTCATGTGAAGTGACCTTGACACATAGTCCCGCTTATATGACGTTATGACGTCACCACTCGGTCTTCAATGCAAGCTAACTGGTCCGACCGCGCGTTTACGGCGATCTCAAAATGCAGGTCTGACTTTGAAAGCCTATAAGTCAAAAAATTTTCGGCCGATTTTCAAAAAGTCTTCACCAATCGACGTGCTATTAAATTATGTTAAATGTGGCCACGTTTCGTTTTTCGGCTAGAAGCGGTTCTCCGGCCACCTTGGAAAACAGGTGGGGGGCCTCCGAGGCCCCCTCCAGTGCGCGTGTTAATTTTATCAAGTTCTTCTATGAAACACTGCTTCTGAAGAGCCATAAAGTGACGATCGTGATAATCAACTAGATTCAAATAATCAGGCTGAACAAAAAAACTTGAGAATGCGTTGATATTTTCCTTTTCAAACTCTCGGCGTGGCAGCTTGGCCCTGACGTGCAATTTCCTCGCCATAGTCATTTTACGCCAGGTTGAAAGCCTTTGGGACCGAAACAAGTCTAATATTGATAAAAATTGATGCACTTGCACCTGATAAAGACAATCTTGCACCTGATAAAAGACGATCAGTGAGATAACCTTAGGTATGCCAAGGCTATAAGCAAGGCTGTCTGTGAAGAAAATCTAATATGTGTCAGGGCAATTTTTGTTTTAACTCGTGAATTATCAGAATTTCGACATACGCCATCAGTTTCATTAAATGTTCATAATTATTTCATCCGGTTTGATTAATTAATAGGTACGCTCACGTCTAGATGCATGTCCAGTTGTTACCTAGGGAGCACAAAATACAGGTAGGAATACATGTGTGCCTAATCCTCACTGCCCCTAATCCTCGACGTAAAATTTGTTCCCGGATTAGTTTTTCTGTGGATGTGCGTATTAGAATAAAATTTTAGCCACACACGGGGTCTTTTGTCCTTCTAAGATGACATAAAACGAAATAAGTAAAAAATTTGGAAATCTGCATTATGCTCAAAACCTTTTTGTTAGGCTTACATCACCTTTGTCACTAAAAATCAGCGAGTAAGCATTTATCTCTGGATGGAAAATGCGTGCCCATTTTTTTAAAGTCGAAGTCGGTGATATTGGGAAAATGTCGTGTCTTCTACCGTACGATAAAGTACTCATGATTTCTGTAAAATTTGCCGTTAAGCGATCCTTTAAAACATTTCCCACTGATGAGATGGGCCCCTTTGAAGGTGCCCCATTGTACGAAAACTGACCCAGATGCCAGTGCCTGCTGTCTGGAAAAAAACAATTACATGTGTTTTTACATTTCCGTGTCCCAATTAGCAGACATTCAATCTGAAGCTTTGTTCTCTTATTTGTGAAATATATCTTCTACACACTTGTTTACCAGCAGTCATTAGATTACACTCGCACGATTTCTAATTCTTTGAGCTTTTTATAAAAACAAACATCGTTCTGCGCTGTGGTATTTGACACAATCTCAGTAGGAAACTCTGGACTGAAATTTCTAGGCACTAAACTCAATTAAGATAAACAAATAGGGCAGGCCATATTTAGCTGGGGCGCCGCGCTCCTGCTGTGGCTGTTGTTCACGCTGATTGATGCAGTGCACCGCCGCGGCAGTCTCGCTTCTGCAGGCGCCATATTAGCTGCAGGCAGGGGGGACGCAGCCTCTCGGGACATCTTCGGAGACTGGCTTCTCTGCCGGCGCGCTCTCCAGGCTCTTCATCGCGGCGACGCGGCAATTTTCCAACCGGTTGGAGAGTCAACAGCATAACAGAGCCTCCATTTCCTATAAGGCCCCCTCCCCGCTGTTCAAAGGCGGCGAGTTTTAAACGCCGGAAGTCATAAGTTGGGAGACTGCCGTTCTCTTCCCAGCGCGGCCCTGCTGCGGAAAACATCCGACTTTTCAGCAGCCTCGTGTTGGCCGGGGTCAGAACTTTGCTCCCCATGCTACCCTGTAACGGGTCAGTTTGAGGTAGCAGCCAAAAACCTATCCAGGTACAATGCATGGCAGGGTGTTGTCTAACGAGTTCACAACAGTGAAAATATAATCAACCTCTATCTCCCCAACACGTCATGCGATACCATATTTCGGGATCGAAATGCAGTGCTTTGCACGCCTCAGAGTATAAGCAATCAGAGCATGCAGATCTAAAAAAATGAAAGAGTTAATAAAAACCGGGACTGCTGAGAAAATCGGTAAAAATAAGTTTGGACATGAGCAGCATTTTAAATGAAGTGTTATGACGCATAAGATAAGTTAATTTAAGCTAATAAGGTTTTCACTGGCCTGTCCCCTCGAATCCGGATGTAAAAAAACACTTAAGATTGTATATTTGGGCACAGCCCTTCATCAGAATCATGTAGTAAATATTAAAAATTCTCAGTCGTAGTATAGCCAGACCTCAAATTGAGTTTCACACAAATGCCTTTTAGAATGACTTGTTTAAAAAAACTTGGATGACGTGACAGCAACGATCTTGGTACCTTTAACCTGAGAGTAATGCCGACAATACAACAAAACTAAACCAGTATTTGTGTAACAGACTTCTCTATTATTTCAGCCAAACATTCGCTTTTCATTAACATTGAAAAATTCGCTGAAGTGGGTTAATCGGTTATTTGTATATTTCTGTTCTTCTTATTTTTTTTGCCGCAGCTAAAATGCTAACAATAGGTAACTACTTATTTAGCACTAGTACACGTGATACTAGATCGGTGTAATGACTGCAAACTTTCCCCTTTATTCAGCCTTATGCTATATTTTACTATAAATGCCTCGCTCGAATTATTTAATTAAGATTGTACTTATTGGTCAGGGTCAACGTATCCCTAAACTCAATCCATTTGCATAATATTAGTTAATATGGTTTATAATTGATAAACCCTTTTCCCCAGCCTGTACCTCTGGCCCAACGTTAAGCGTCGAATGAGTATACGTCTGGCTGCAAAAAGCATTATCGATTTTTATTCTACTTATTCAACAACCCAAGGTTGTTGAATAAATATGCAAAAGTTGATAATGTTTTTTTTGCAGCCAGACGTATACTCATTCGCCGCTTAACGTTGGGCCAGAGGTACAGGCTGGGGAAAAGGGTTTATCAATAAACCATATCAACTAATATTGTGCGATGCATGAGTTTAATCTTAATTAAATAATTCGAGCGAGGCATTTATAGTAAAATATAGCATCAGGCTGCACGTTAAGCGTCGAATGATTATACGTCTGGCTGCAAAAAAGCATTACCAGTTTTTTATTATACTTATTTCTTACAACCCTGGGTTGTTGAATAAGTATAATGCTGTTTTGCAGCCAGACGTATACTCATTCTACGCTTAACGTTGGGCCAGAGGTACAGGCTGGGGAAAAGGGTTTATCAATTATAAGCCATATTAACTAACATTATGCAATGGATTGAGTTTGGGGATAAGTTGACCCTGACCACTAAGTGCAATCTTAACACGCCCATTAACGGGGGTCTGAGCCACCTTCGCTTTGACGGGGGGGGGTACCCACCCCCCTTAAGATCTCGAGAACCACGCTAGTTAGCGAAAAACGGTAAACGACGTTGGGCAGCCCATCCACTTCTCCATCGAAAATATTTGTACCATTTTTTGTCCGATTACATTTAAGGTCACGAGAGGTCAAAACATGCCGTCATAGGGAGAACATGTAAATGAAGGTTTTCGGTCATTTCATCTGAACAAGTAAAGATAGAGCAAAACGACTTGAACTATATGTGGTTTAGCGTGAAGACCGTAAAGAATTTACCTCACGTGTCATAAATTTGCGCCTCGAGGATTTTGGGAGAATCGAGAGAGTGCGTGGGGTCGGGAGAGGAAGGAAGAGGTTGTGGTGTGATTTCGGGTTTTATAGTTTAATATTTTTCATTTTGGATTTACAGAACTTGAGAATAAACTAATTATCAGACGAATCATTTTGTTTTAAGCCTTAAGCTATCCAGGCAAGGTGTTGTGTGTGTGCTCAGTGGGCTGTGGGCTGATCACACGCAGTCTCACGGCGCAACCATTCCGACGGCACGCAAGTAAGAGAGTCCGCCCGAATAGGGACCTTGGATGTGTTGCAATCGTGGCGGAGGCTGGCCATAGACATAACACATTTCCAGGGTCAATCATTTTTGACGGTTGTCGATTGCGGTCCATCTCGATACAGTGTCTGGAGACGACTGCGGCGGCCGGATTCGACGTGTGCTGTGGCGCACTTGGAGCAACTATTTTACGAGAGAGGCGCCCCTCTGGAAATTTTTAGTGATAACGACACGGCATTCCGAAGCAAATCGTTCGCTGTTTTCGCGGCGCGCTGAAAAGTGAGACTCCACTTCCGTGCAGTACAACGACCTAGTGGTAACTCCATTGTCGAACGTAACCACCGAACAGTCAAAGTAATTGCAACGAGGAAACGCTGCTCGGTTTCTGAGGCGGTGCACATCTACAATGTGACACCACATAATACAAACTGGATGGCAAGTACACCGGCAAGTCTTATTTACCGTTATCCTGTTGGGGATTGCATACGACCGGCAAAGGACTCGGCAGACGAACAGATTTTAAGGAGTCTGCCATCTGATAACAGGTCCGGAATGGTGACATTCCAAGTGGGCGATGCCGTGTGGATGAGGAGGCCCGGTACTAGGTGCACGAAGCGGTCCCGGCAAGGTGTTGTGACCAAGATTCTGACGCCACAGTTAGTGGAAGTAGGAGGTGTGCCGTGGCGCGTGAGAGATCTGCGACCCGCAAGGCACATGTAGACCAATTGCCTGAGGAACGGCTCATATCGGCGAAGGGTGCTGAGAACAGTTATGAATCACCTATCTTCGTCAATGCACCGCTGCCTTGGCGTTCGGAACCAAACGAAAACGAGACTTCACAGCAACGAAACAACGATTCGCACAGGGAGGATAGTCAGAGCGCTGACAGCGACGCCGGGATGGATGACGTGTCTCAGGCAGGGTCTGCGACGCCGCCCCTCCGCCGCAGTAGCCGGCTGCGGCGGCCCCCGGTGCGGTATGGATATGATCTATAGGATCAGGGGGGTGTGTGGTTTAGCGTGAAGACCGTAAAGAATTTACCTCACGTGTCATAAATTTGCGCATCGAGGATTTTGGGAGAATCGAGAGAGTGCGTGGGGTCGGGAGAGGAAGGAAGAGGTTGTGGTGTGATTTCGGGTTTTATAGTTTAATATTTTTCATTTTGGATTTACAGAACTTGAGAATAAACTAATTATTAGACGAATCATTTTGTTTTAAACCTTACTATATGAATCCTCGCAGCAAGCCGAATCGAATGATATATGAAATGACCTTGCTAGGTCAAATCAAGAATTTGACCTAACCTGAGGTCAAGTCAAGGTCAAATTATATAAAATACATTTCATTAGAACCGCAAAGCCAAGGCAAATCTAATGCAGTTAACATAAACGCTTTATCGTCATCCGTTACTAAGTTATTCACTTAAAACCATTTTCCCCATGTATTTCCAATGGAGAGGTCATGGCTCGTACCTGACCTTAGGTCATCGATATAAAAAAATACCAGAACATATTTTAGAGAACTCGGTGGGCCCATTATGTGATGAGTTTCAATAGAATAAGTTCACCCTGTTCCGACTTATGCTATCTTAAACGTTTTTGAGGTCAGGTCACTTGACCGGTGCTGGTGACCTGACCTGAGATTACCTGACCTTAACATTTTCACAAAAGTTGTAAAAATGATGAGAAAGAAAAAAGTTATGCCTAGTACGGCGGCGCTAAGCGCCGCCGTTTTTATGCTATTTCCGAAAAACCCTAGAGGGGCGGGTACCCGCCCCCCGTCAATGCGCGTGTTAAGTAAATAATTCGAGCAAGGCATTATAGTAAAATATAGCATCAGGCTGAATTAAAGGGGAAAGTTTGCAGTCATTACACTGACCTAGTATCACGTGTACTAGTGCTAAATAAGTAGTTATTGTTAACATTTTAGCTGCGGTCAACTGAAAAAAGAACAGAAATATACAAATAACCGATTAAGATACTTCAGCAAACTTTTCATTATTAATGAAAAGCTAGTATTTGGCTGAAATAAAAGAAAAGTCTGTCACACAAATACTGGTCTAGTTTTGTTGTATTGTCGGCATTACTCTTAGGTTAGAGGTACCAAGATCCTTGTTGTCACGACATCTAATTTTTTAAACAATTCATTCTAAAAGGAATTTGTGTGAAGCTCAATTCGAGGTCAGGCTACGCTATGACTGATAATTTTTCATATTTCCTACATGATTCTGATGAAGGGCTGTACAATCTTCAGTGTTTTTTTACATCCAGATTCGAGGGGACAGGCCAGTGAACACCTTATCAACTTATCATCATGCTTCTCGCCGCAGCACTCCGAAACCTATCAACATTAAGTTAATTTAACATAGCTTACGCTGAGCGGTCCCGTGCGTGCGACCACTCGCGCAAGCTATGTTCCTCTTTGTCACCATATGTAACAAAATTTAAAGTTGAAGATAGATATCCGTCTTGAATAATACTACTTTACTTGTGCTGATGAACATCTTACTATTGATACTAATTACTCTGGTATTTCACCAAGAGCTTACTGACATGTCTTCAAATCAGTCTATGGCTATACCGGCAAAAACAAGACGCGGAAAACCAATTCTGGCGCAAGCGTGGAAGTGGCGTTTGGCGTTCCTCAGAACTACGAGAGAAATAATGTTATGCACTATCAACATCCAGTCCATCAAGCCCAAGATTCTCGAACTCAATCACGAAATTCACCGCAGAAAATACGACATTGTAGCTATTACTGAGAGCTGGCTCAAACCATCTACCCCTTCTCGTTTGATATCATTCCCGGGATTTAAGTTTCTCAGGTCTGATCACCCAGACAACAGTGGTTATGGTGGTGTGGTGGCTTCATTTCGATCCAACATTGAGATACATACCATCTGTGTACGTCCTGCGACTAATCCCAACAGTAAGCTCGAATCATTTTGGGTAAGGGTGAAGCCCGACCAGCCTGGTCGTCAGTTTATCCTTGGAACGCTATACCGCCCTACTTGATGAACCGCTGTCGCTCTGGAAGCGAACATAGGACAACTGGAGGCATATGAGGTTAAGTTGTGTGTAATATATAAGGTTAAGTTGTGTAATATATAAGTTAAGTTAGTGCTGGTATAGGTTAGGGAGCCCTTTTGGCAACTTTTTCTTTAATATTTCGGGACCAGTCGGTTTATGATGTTCTCGGATCCGCTGATTTCGAATTTGACCTTGAAATTTTGAATTTCAATTTTTTCAGCCCGCCCCTGCGCCTTCAAGTTTTCGAAAAACAGAGAAAACGCAGGTTTTTTTGCAGCCCCAAACAGCAATCACTGAGAATAGCGAAATAAAATTTAATTCATCAGTTAGAACAGTTTCTTACCTACAGTTCTGCACAAACTGCATGTTCATGGGGTTTCTTGTGCCTAATTTATTGCGCCTCTAATAATGCGATTTTTGGCCTAACGGTGGTATACTGTGCCGCAGGGCACCTTACGGCGCGTTGCTCTCCGGGCAGTCCAGGAAGCATGCTGACTTAAAATGCGGCACTTTTACATTATTTTTAGCATGGATTCAACCAGGAATGCCAGTTTACATGGTTTTCCAGCTCAAGAGGTGACAGGGGCGGATGTAAGCAATTATTTTTGGGGAGAAAATTAGCGAAAATAGTGAAAAATCCTGTATTTAGAAGGAAAATGATGCAAATCGGGAAAGCTTGGCGACCGGCAGGTTTCGGTAGGTGGTGCCACTCTTGATTTTTTTTTGTTGAAATGTTTGTCTCTTGTGGAAACACCACAGTGAACGGCTTGACACTGGGTGCTGTAACCACAGCACAGACATGTTTGATGCCCGTCATACAACATATAGTGACGTGTTTTGAATTTTGGATGATGATGAGGTGAGAGAGACTGAAAATGAGAGCATGAATGAGTATATTCCCTCCGTTGCCCCGTCGGGCCAGCAAGCTAGGAGAAACCTGTTGTTCGGCAGCCTTCAAGGGCAACGGGGAGAATAAATGATTTTCGCGTCTAGTTGTCGAGCTAGATGTCGTGTCAGAAACAGAAAAAACGTCAAGTCTATACTCACCTGTTTTGAATTTTGGTGGGTGATAATGAGGTGCGAGCGACTGAGAATGAGAGCATGATTTTTTTTTACATGTGTGTCATGCGTGGGAGCACCACAGTGTGACTCGACACCAGGTGCTGAACCATCGACATATATAATATGCGTTATCAATAACGCTTATGGTTCGATGAATGATGCAAGGGCGCAAGGTCCCGCGGCCACAACCCGCCAAGACAAGACCAGGCGGACCCAGATGAACCCAACCAATTCAGAGTTGGAACATCAGTTGTCCCTAACGAGACATCAGTGGCACTATATATCATCAGTGGCCCGGAGTATCCACGGAGAAGGCCCAACGAATCGCAGCCGACGAGACCCCACGCCCCCGCGTACACAGCCGCCCGCAGAGAGTGCGGGAACATCACTATTTGAGCAATACGTGTTCTAAATTGCGCGGTAGGAATCTAGGAAATACTCTTTTATTAATTTTTCATTGTTATTATACTTGTTGGAACTTGCTGAATATTTCTGAATCGGTTGCCGAAGACTTCATCCCATAGCCGTGGTCCATTGCAAGCAATTGTAAATAATCTGTAGTTTCTATTTGAAAAAGGGTGAATCAGCATGTTTTTATGCCTAATATCATGGCTTGGTGGATCTATTATTCTAAATATGTTATTAAAGTATTTGGTAACCGATTTGTCAAAAATTTGTGAACAAACAACAAAGTTTGAGATTTTGCTAAATCTGTCGATTTGAGGAGACTATTTTTTTAATATTGGTTCGGAGCTTTGCGGAATGAAGTACAATGGAATGTATGTACGGAATGTACGTACAATCACTCGCATTGCTCTTTTTTGAAGGACAACTAGTTTTTTTCAAGTGATTTTCGTAGTTAATCCCGCACAGAAGACAACAGTAATTTAGATGGGGGAGAACAATAGAGTTATAGAGCAAACAGGCTATTCGATTATCTATAAAAAATCTAATTCTACTAATTATTCCAATATTTCTACTAATGATGTTTGCAACATAATCTATATGAGCGGTAAACTTAAGTTGCTGATTAATTATAATTCCGAGATACTTAACCTCACTCATCATTTGAATTTCTTTTTCATTTATCTTCACCTTTAAACATATTTCTTTTTGGTACGGAGAATAGCATTGTATAAAGGTTTTGTCAGTATTGAGAGAGAGGAAATTTGTACGAAACCATTGAGAGACTAGATCTAGTGTGTTTGTGATATTGTCTTGGAGGCACTCTAAGTTTTGATGCTTGAAAAGAAGAGCAGTATCATCTGCATATGTTAGGCATAACATGTTGCTGCTAACTAAAGGCAAATCATTAATATACAGGATGAATAAGAGCGGACCAAGGATGGAGCCTTGTGGCACACCAATATCAATATTTTTGAGACTTGACTTAATGCTATCGATCTCAACGCATTGTTTTCTATTTGTAAGATATGACTTTAATATAAGGCGTGCATTACTTATTATTCCATACTTTTTCAATTTGTCTAGGAGAATATTATGATCAACTGTGTCAAAAGCTTTTCGTAAATCTATGAAAACACTATCAACATATTCATTGTCTTCGAAGCTTTTCGTGACAAAATCTTGAAATAAGATAATTGGCATATATGTTGATTTATTTTTCTGGAAGCCGAATTGGTTTTGATGGATAACTGAATGTTCTTTCTGGTCTAATGTGAATAATTTTTTCAAGTATTTTAGAGATGAATGGAAGTATACTAATTGGCCGGTAATTATTGAATTTTGTGTGCTCCCCACTCTTATAAATAGGCTTGACTACAGCTATTTTCAAGCAATCAGGAAATACACCTTTGGCAAGACAAGCATTGCACATTTTGATCAAGTATTTCAGAATTGCTTCATACGTATTTTTAAATAATTTTGCGTTGATCTGATCGATTCCAGCACCAACATTTTTCAATTTATTGATGATTGTTCTTACCTCTTCCTCATTTGTTAGAGTCAGGTCCATGGATCGGTCATTTTCGGGTAGGTATTCTAATGGATCCTTTGCCGAGCGAGGAATGCCATTTTTTTAGCTGGAGGCCAATAGAGGAAAAGTAATTATTGAAAGTTTCTGCAACATTACTTCGTGAGATGATTTCATTACCTTCTGGATCAATCACAGAGTAAGGGATATTAGATTTGTTTTTGGTAGCGTTTCTTCAGGCCGAGATTGTCGCCCAGGCTTTCCTTCCATCGCCTTTCACTTTACTAAATTCGTTCAAGAAATACTGCTTTTTTCCATTTCGTATGACTGAATTGAGTACATTGCGGTATTTTTGGCACCTCCACTTATCAGTTTCTAACTTACTTTTTAATTGTTTATGGAAAAGCTCGTTTTTATTGTTGATGGAATGAAGAATTGCGGGGGATATCCATTCTTTTCTCGGATGATTTTTCGATTTCTTGAAGGGGTATAGGAAAATTTATCAATTCCTTTTCTATAAGTTGACACTATATGCTCTGCAATACAATTGGGGTCACTTAATGAATCAATTATTTTCATTTCATCCCGAAGAAAGCAATTCAACTCTTCAGTTTTTCTATAATCGAACAGACGAATAGTATCATTTTGTTGCGGAGTGCTATTTACGAATGTATTGGAGAAAATCATTACCGGAAGATGATCAGATAAATCACTAAGGACAACTCCAGAGGTTATTATATTTTCGATGTCATTTGTAAAGATATTATCAATTAAGGTGCTGCAATTTTGCGTCGATCTCGTAGTTTTGGAGACTGTGGGAAGGAATCCACGCGATTTCAGAGTCAGAAAAAAGTTCTGCACATTGTGATCAGTGTCTAATGGAAAAGATCAAAGTTAAAGTCACCAGTGATGTAAATCGTTTTATTTGAGCTACAGAGCCAGTCAAGACACTTATCAAGCTCTTCAATGAAAATCTTTTCGTCCGTATTTGGTGCTTTGTAAATTTGGCAAATTATTACTGATTTGTTGTTTAATAATTTCCATGAAACACATAGTGTTTCCGCAGTTGTGAACTCATGGTAAGCTAACTGTTCTGGGCATAGAGCCGTCTGGATTTAGAGCGCTACAACTCCACCTTTCCGTTCTGTTCTGCTGAGAAAGAAAGCTTTATAGTTGGGAATCGAAAAATCACTTTCTATCTTGTCAGAGAACCAGGTTTCAGATACCGATATCGAATGCCATTTTACTGTTGTTTGCATCATTAATGTGTTAAATTCATCAAATTTATTTAGCAGGGATCGCGCATTTAGATGGATGCAGCTGAAAAAAGGAGTAATAATTAGATACAGTTCACGCAATTTTAGACGGTAAATAGTAAGCACAAGGCTTTCGAATGTTTTCACATTCAGAAAGACCAGGGATGTTTTCACTGTCTTCAACATGAGAAAAGGGGTCAAATGTTTGATCAATACTAGAATCTAGCCTGTTATCATTAGTACCTGATTCTAAGTTCATGGAACCTTCTGAATGAGGTGAGTACAAAAAGGAAAAAAGGAAATATTTAGCCAAAAACAAAAACAAAAACTTAACCTGTGAGATTAATCTCGCGGGTAGAGCCCGGAGCAACCCATGTGAATACAATTGCACTGTGTACCTTATTACAATTTAAGATATCTGTAGAAAAACGAACAGTGGACTTGCAAACTGAGCTATCAAATTGATATTATCGAGAGGGATATGCAGTTTATTTACTTATCTGAAACATTTGAGATCATTGAGGCGGTGAATAACCTTTGATTCACAACCATCATATCCCTCGGGAAGAATATAGATTAAAGCTGAGGAAAGAAATATACACTCAACCACAGGCATTTGCTGAACTAATAGTCCAGCAGCTCGGTCTCTGCGCCAAACAAAAGAATTTCGCGATTTTCTCATGCGCGTTCACAGGAGGCATCACCGCACACGCGCCGCACAGACGCGTTCACCATTACCGCGGCCCCGACGGTGACTATTACAAAAGGAGTGGCTTGGCGGGCGCACAGTTTGAAGGCGACGAAAGACATCTAGCGGCAGCAAGGCAAAGCACTAGTTTCAAGATCACAGGCAGGGCTAGATGGCCAGCGCATGCAATTTCACTTGTTCCCCTTGTACCCCAAAAATTTAGATATGGAGCATGTACGAATTGCATCAAGCTATCTTGTTTAAATTTCTTGATTTAAGGAATTTGGCAATGAAAATTAATATATACATGCCAATAGCAATGCGGCTTAATTAAAAGGACCAAAAAAAGTAACGACAGAGTAACATTTTAGCTCCTATTTCCCAGAGAGTCCTGAAGGAAAAGGTTTATTGGTATACCGATGAAGCAGTGGCACAAATGCCAGTAACCAATTTGGGCTAAGATTTAACTTTAGTCTCCATGTCAGAGTATCTATCATGAAAGAAAAGAAGACAGGTGGAAGAGGAAACAATCTTATATGGATGTGGATTTTCCTGTCACCTAGTTAGCCCAAGCCAAAACCCAACCTCACAGCCACTGTTTCAAGGGCCTCAGCAAGACTAGTGCAAAGGCTAGGTGTGCGAGAGCTGGCGCAGATCAGGCAGCTGACTGCGAGTGTGTGGCGCAGCAGGTGTGAGTGTTGAGACAGAGCACACAACATCATTTCCACCCTGAGCTGTGTTAAAAGAAGATCCTGGCTTGCTGAGATGAGGTTGCTCCCATTGCGTCTCACAATACCCAGCAGATCAGGGATTGGGTGAAACAAGAGAACACCCATCTCAGACGAATTGATGCCGTTTCCTCTCCCAGTGTCCAGGTTAAGACAGAACTTGTACTCAAGTTCATCACTCATCCATTCGCTCGCAACGTTCACTCGACAGACAGTGGGTGCTTCTCCAATAGCACGTTGGCATAGAAGACCCAAGGCTGTCTGGGAGAGTTTCAGCATAACTGAGTCTGTCTAGTCCCTTGTCTGGTAAAAGGTAAACAAGACAACAGCCAGAGCCTCAGCCTTAACAATCTCAGACTGCACCACCCTCTCAGAATGCCCAGTCAAGGTGGCACACCAGTTCAAGGAAACTACACCAGGTCTTGCCTTTTAGTGATTTGCATAGGAGATGCATGATCACTGGCAGCTCGTTCCTGTCTCGTGGCACCCCGTAGCCTACCTCCAATGGAGGGGCCAGCTTTGTGCCATTCCTCATTTGTCTTAGCACTAGCAGCCACCATGGTCTCCTCCCTTCCTGCACTTGACCTCAGTACTCTTGCATATGCCTGATCATTACCTGCATCAGCAGCACCAATCATATTTTCATGGTTCTGAGCATGTGAAGCTTGGTCCTGGGAGCCAGTAGCTGACGTCTCGGATACCAAGGTTGGAGGAGGATTGGATGGTTTAGTGTTGTGGGTGAGAGTCTGACCTGTTTTCTTTTTGTTTCCATTTTCTGCCCCTTCAACCAGCCTCAGCACTCCCTCTGCAGTGGTTCCTGGTCTGATAATCACATAGTGATGATCAGGTGATTTTTAGCCCTAATCACACCATTTCTGGTGTGGTAGCTCCATATCTCATTTTGAGCCCTCAGTGTGGACAAAATACCCAACTGGGTGGCACGAGGCTTGGTGACATTTTCATGCACAAGCAGTTTTTACCCCCCTCTTTGTGAAAACTTGGCCTCCATAACCTCATTCCTCACATCCATGTCATTAAACTTGACAATGACCCTCTTCTTGTTGTAGAGCCAGTGACAAGCTTTTATGTCAGTCTCCTTCAGGTGTGTCCCTAGTTTGTCCCTTATCTTTACCACCTGCCTGGTTTTAGTTGGCAACTCATCTTTCTCGGTTTTTGGGAGACCATCGCCTCCCAGTATGAGGCAGTCGAGACGACCATGCTGCTCGTTCTGATCAACCACCTCCTGCAGTTGAGTGAGTTGAGCTCTTAGAAAAGAGCACTCCTCTTTAACTTGGCTCAGCTCACTTTATTGATGCTGTCTCATGCTCAAGCATTTCTTTGAACAGAGACTATATGTCAGCTCGGTTCATAATTGTTGGGGTTTAACGACGCACCAACTGCCACGGTATCGGCGTCGCCAACCTCACCCTGTTGGAAGGGATTTTGGGGATCGATCGACTTATTCAGAGGCTCCGCCGGCTTGAACCCGGGACCGGTGGCTTAGAAGACAAGGGTGCATCCACTAGCCCTCATCCCCAGCTCGGTTCATATTGGTACTCCGGACCCACCCTAGTATTACAAAGACTCTACTTCTGCTTTACCAAAAAGGAATTTCTGAGAAAAGAGAAAAAAGGAGGACGGGGCAAGTTAACTCACCTACCTTTTCTAAATGTAGGCAAAAGAAAACAAACCCTGGATATTGTGTAATATCTACACCAAAGTGTAGGTTTCACACATGCAAATAGTTAATTAATGCAACACAACTAAATGCTTTAGAAATTTCACCAGGGTTTTCCTCAGGATCAACCCAAGGACCCAATATTCCAGCTTAGTATCAATACCTAGCAATACTTGCAAAAGCAATGGCGCAGTGATTAACGTGGACAAAGTTATTCCCAATTTCAAGTTATGCAAAGACTTTCACCCAAAGAGGGTATCACAAAAGACCAGAAGTGGAAATAGGGATCAGAGAATATTCCCTTAACCAAATTCCTAATCAGGGCTCAATAACTCAATACCTCGAGCCTGCAACCGTCTGGAAGGCGATTGTGGCGCACATGCAGATATTCACTCAAGTGCTTAAATCACAAAAGTTTGTACCCTGCCAGCGATAGCAGCAGCAGCAGGTGTTCCTATAACCTTCGTAAGCGTAGATCCCCAAAGCACAAACGTTAAACCATCATGGGCTCAATTCTGCAATGGGACACAAATGGCCTTATCGGGAAATTCCCGCTTTTTTCATCAATATTTGCTGAGAGAAAACCGGCGCTAGCAGCATTACAAGAGACCCACTTTAATGATAAAGATAATGATAAATTCAAAATCTCGGGCTACTCTTGGTATCGCCATAACGTAATCGCTGCTATGCGTAAGGGAGGCACAGCCATCCTCATAGACAATAGCATCCCGCACAGTCACGTGCATCTGGCAACATCACTGGACTGTGTAGCTATTAGCCTGAAAATACAACACGTCCAATTGACGGTTGTTTCAATATACATATCCCCTTGCGAGCCTGATCCAACGGATCGGGAACTCGCACAACTATTTAATCAAATAAAAGGGCCTTTGTTATTACTTGGAGACTTGAATGGTCACCACCCATCCTGGGGCAGCGCCACATCAAACCGTAAAGGTGAAATTATATATGACGCAATAGGTTCTCAAAATTTAGTTATCCTAAATAACGGCGCAACAAACCCGCCAAGCAACGCAAAGCGGGCATTCAGACTCAGCCATTGATATTTCGTGCTGCACGCCTAGCATTGCGTCACTGTTTACCTGGGATGTCGAAGACAACCCAGGCATGAGCGATCACCTCCCAATCAAAATTGATATCCCCCAAGGAGCACTCGACCGCGTTGATCTTTTTACCCCTTCCTGGAATCTAAAACGAGCGGACTGGACAAAATTTGAGGCAGAGGTCGACCTCACACTGGTCACCGAAGGCGACCCACACTCGGCAGACATTGAATTAGTACTAAGAGCCATAAGCTCAGCAGCACAAGTAGCAATACCAAGAAACCAGAGGACCCCGAAAGAAAAACGGAGCCCCATGGTGGAACGCAGAGACGGCACACGCCAAAGCTCAAATGATAAGAGCCCGCAAGGCATATGAGAGGAGGGCACACAGCCCTACTCGATGTGCACTTCGGGCAGCAAAGGAACACTTTCGAAACACGTGCAAGCGGGTTAAAAAGGACAGTTTCAACTCTTTTGTCTCAAAATTCAACCGCTTCACTCCCACCACCCAAGTTTGGAAAACCATCAGAGCTTTCTCTGCGAAGCGACCACCCCGTGGACCCTTCCCTCAACTAAAAATAGCTGGCCAACCCATCACCGAACCTAAGGAAGTCATGGATAAATTTGCTGATCACTACGCCAGTGTCGCAGCTAATAATTCATACAGCCAGCGCTCCAAAGACCAGGCAGAATGGTGCAAAAAGCACACATTCATCAATTATGGTAATCGAGAGTACTATAACGTACCATTTACAATGACCGAGCTAAATTACGCCATTAGCAAGTGCGGAAACACTGCAGTGGGCCCTGACAAAATTCACTACTCTTTCTTCAGGCACCTCAGCCAAACAGCACTAAAGTACCTGCTTTCGGCCATTAACAACATGTTTCTTAGCGACTCTTTCCCCACATCGTGGCGAGAGAGTATTATCATTCCCCTTCCAAAACCTGGCAAAAAAAAAACAGACCCAAAAGGATATCGCCCAATTTCGCTTACTAGCTGTGCTAGCAAGCTTGTCGAGCGCATGGTAAACGTTAGACTTCACGAGATCCTCGAAAAGAAGCTTGATGCTATGCAATCAGGCTTCCGGCGCGGGCGAGCCACCACTGAAAATTTGGTGAAACTGGTCAGTGACATCCAGAATGGCTTCTACAAAAAGCAAGTAACAATAGCTGCATTCCTAGACATTAAATCGGCGTTCGATCGCGTACAAAAAGACGCCCTCTTGTATAAATTAAGCAAGCTAGGAGTTCGCGGCCACCTTGCGAAATTTATTGAAAACTTCCTCAAGGACCGAAATTTCAAAGTCCGTTGTGGCACCACATACTCCTACCTGGCAACCCAAGACCAAGGCACACCCCAGGGTAGCGTTCTGTCCCCCACCCTCTTTCTAGTAATGATCAATGATCTCTTCGCCAAAAAGCTACCGCCTGGAATAAATTACTCCCTTTTTGCGGACGATGTCGCTATTTGGAAATCCACTGCAATAGATACCAAGCGGTATAATGAGCCAGAATTTCAACATGCAACTACGCAGTTGCAGGATAGCTTAAACGACATCGATAATTGGTGTAGTTTAATGGGTCTCTCACTCTCGGCGGAAAAATCATCAGTCGTTGTCTTTGCCAGAGCGCATTCCAGACACGACCCTCCAAGGCTCCAAATCTCGGGTAAACCTATTGAATGCACCAATAGCTTCAAATTCTTGGGCGTCACCCTAGATTCCCGATTGAGGTTCAATGAGCATATCACCAAAGTCGTCTCTAGCTGTCAAAAGCGAGTCAACATTCTCCGCATGCTCGGCGGCACAGAGTATGGCGGGGATCGAAAGACCCTGCTTATGCTCTACAAGTCCCTGATACGGTCCATTCTCGAATATAATTCGTTCGTTTTTGACTCGACGAACAAGACCAATAAACTAAAGCTAGAGCGAGTCCAAAATGCCAGTATCCGGGCAGCCACAGGCGCGCTCTCAGAATCCCCCATCACCAGCCTGCTAACTGATAGCGGGCTACGCCCACTGCAGACAAGACGCGACGCCCAGCTTATTTTTTACTATATTAAGGTCCAATCCACCGAAAACCACCCGGCAAAACAATGTTTCGCCCATCCCAGACGAGCAAATAAAGCCACTCTACAGAAGTGGCCTCCATTTAAACACAGAGTAGCGAAAACCCTGGAAAGCCTTAATCTTGCACTGCCAGCAACAATAGGCAAACCCCTACTCTCCCGCTTCTGGACTCGGAAAGAGCCCAAAGTTGAATTTATTTTCACTTGCCGTAAAACGGACTTCTCAGAGGAAGAAGTCTCCCAGAAATTCCTAGAGTTCCGATCTTGTAACGCGGACAAGACTTTTATATTTACAGACGGCTCAAAAAATAGGCGAAAAAGTAGGCCTCGGCATCTGGGGGCAAAATATTTGCCTACAGAAAAGACTTCCGGACAACTGCTCTATCTTCACAGCCGAGGCTGTTGCCATCCTAGATGCACTAGCCATAATCAGAACCCAAAATATCAATTCAGCCGTCATCTGTTCAGACTCGAAATCTGTCTTGCAGGCCGTCAGTAACGTAGTCAACCCCAGCGACCACGTTATAGCAGATATTCAGAAAGGTATCGATGATACCCCTGATGTCTCTTTTCTTTGGATCCCGGGCCACTGCAAAATTCAAGGGAATGAAAAGGCCGATGAGCAGGCAAAAAAGTCCCTAGAACTTAGAGAGATCGCACCCTTAATGTGGTCTGGAGATGATAGCAAAGCTCTCCTCCAGGACAGTATCCGGAAGCAAATTCAAAATAACTGGACCACAAACCACAGCGCCCACCTGTTCTATATCAAGCCTCACATCGGCTACTGGCCCAGTTCCAACCAAAAGAGTCGCCGGCGCGAGGTTATTCTAACCAGACTCAGAAATGGACACACAAAATTAAATGCCTATTGGAACGCGGGTACCTGTGGTACCTGCGACGCAATGGAGAATCCCTATCACATTCTCATCGATTGTCCCCAGCACAATACCCATCGGCAACCCATGCTAGATTACTGCCGAATCCAAAACATCCCTGTAGACCTAAAAACTCTGCTCGGTAACGACCATCCTGAGCTACTCGAAAAACTCTTTACATTTCTAAAGGACTCTGGGCTAGAGAAGTTTCTATAAATCACCCCTCCCAGTATATATGATGGAGGGTGCATGGTGCACCCCCAAAGTAGGACTTGCCTATTTTCAAATTAACCATTCATGTCATAGATGATCCACTGCAAAATTTAAGCAATAGCTGTTTAACCTTTAAATGGTATATCCTAGGCTAAGGATAGGTTATGTTAGGCTAGCTTTGAAATCAGGTTAGGTTAAATAGGTTATATTTCTTCACCGCAGTGATACCTTTCACTGCGGCTCTATGCTAACCACACTCACACTCTTACTAACAATCTAACTGTCCTCTCACACTTCTTTTCCTCTGCGCGGCGGCTGCCCAGCCGGAGAGGGGAGCTGCAACCTTACATCCGGGTTGCAGGGTAAATTCGCGGCACCCTGGCCAGGTGTTTAGCGCAGTTTCTAAAGTATGAAAATTATTGATTTAACGGAGGATTTCGAGTAACGTAGACAAGCGGACGTTAGTAGCTGACACACAAAATTCTAAATTCCAAATTCTAAATTTAAGGTCTTCAACCATAGAGATAACCTTCGCACTCTACGGGTCTAATTTTATTAAAAGAACTCCCTTGGCATGGCTATGCCATTGCCACGACCGTCCATTCGCAGGCTGAAACATCTTGCAACCCATTACTTGAAATAACTCCCATTGCTTTAACAGACTAACGTAGCTTGCCCTCACGCAAAATTCTAAAATTCTCCCACACACTCCTTTAGAGGCGGGCAAAGGTGCTATGCACAGAACGCCTTATAAAAAGCCTTTGACTTGACTTGTACAATGTTTTGACCAAAAAGGAAAATAGCGATATAAATGTTTCTTTGGCACAGCTTAGGACCGTTTTCACTTGAATAATCTACCTATTCCTGATTAATATTTCACATTTATTTATGAGCACCACAACGCACAACCTGACCGGCCTGGCAACCTAGAGGTATATGAATTAGGGGATATGATTAGGATATGAGGATATGAGGTATATGATTAGGGGATACCATGATATAAAATTAGGCATTGTGACAAGAACTGCAATAAACGGCATAAAAAACAAAACATTGCCAGAGTACCTTTATTACTCGATGAATACAGACGACAGCCGTCCATTGTCATGAGCTACAGAGACAAGGACTGAGCCGAAAGCAGAATCGGCTCCGGGCACCACTTGCGTCTATTTCCCCTGACGACAGCGAAAGGTATCTTGTTGAGCGTCTTACCATCTTGGCGGTCAGCGCCGCACACGCTGGCAACTGACTCGCTTGTCAGTTTAAAGGCCCTCTGTTGACTGAGTGTAGCACGGAATGCCTGTCCGGAGAGGTGACCCGACTAAAGCCCTGAGTTGGGTCTGTGTAAAGCCGTTCAGGAAGGGTGGCTTCACACTGGGTGCATGGCAGACCCTTTTTACGTTGCTGTGCAGCTCCATGTAGCTGGTTGCACACCGTTTGAGCTGCCCCGGCAGCAACTGGTAGCGCCGGACACAGGCACCATGCGCTCGGCCATTCAACGTTGGGCCTGTCCGCCGGCTGCTGGGAGGTGCTGGGAGAGCACTGCCCGCTCTTAGAAGCGACGTGCTGCTCACTGCAGGAGGCACTGGGTTTACGCGCCAGGTAGGGACTTGACTTGACGCGCCAGATAGGGACTTGAGTCGCACTTGACTCTGGAGAAGTTGGCGATTGGCAGCAAGTGCACTGCCCCAGAGATTTCTCGCCCTATTCAGCTGGGACCTGAAGCTAGCGTACCTCTGTGCAAAGACGGGGGACAGGGGATGCTAGTGCTGTCGCCCATAAGGTACACGGCAAACTGTACCAGACGCGGTGGTACACGGTGCAGAGTCGCCTGCTGCGTCTGTACGTGTCTAGGGCTGAGCCATCAACTGAGCTGCAGGTACTGGCGCCGTACCTGGTCTGTGTCTACGTGCCAATGATAGTCCGAATAAAGCACGAGTGGGACGCTGTCCACGCTGCCCGCCACCTGGCAGAGGAGCTGCGGCTGCAGCGAAAGTACATAACCGATGACGCACTGACAGTTGTGCAGGATAGCGTGGCGAGGAACCCTCTCATGACGCATCCGGAAAGCACCATTTTGGCGATGCTGGGTGACGGCGACCAGCAAATCAGAGCTGCAGCTGTCAGTAAGATCGTCGTATCCCGGCAGCGCGAGGTTAACACCAGCATAGATGAAGCCTCTTGCGCGTACACCCAGTGCCTCCTACAGTGAGCAGCGCGTAACTTCTAAGAGCGGGCAGTGCTCTCCCAGCACCTCCCAGCAGCCGGCGGACAAGCCCAACGTTGAAGGGCCGAACGCATGGTGCCTGTGTCCGGCGCTACCAGGTGCTGCCGGGGCAGCTCAAGCGGTGTGCGACCAGCTACATGGAGCTACACAGCAGTGTAAAAAGGGTCTGCTGTGCACCCAATGTGAAGCCACCCTTCCTGAACGGCTTTACACAGACCCAACTCAGGGCTTTAGTCGGGTCACCTCTCCGGACAGGCATTCCGTGCCACACTCAGTCAATAGTATATAATAATTATTGGGGCTTATCGAAGCACCAACTGCCAGGGTCATATGGCGTCGACAACTCTTTGCCTGTTGGAAGGGTTTCTCGGGAGCCAGCTTGCTCCTTGTTCAGGGAAGCCGCCGGGCCTTGAACCCGGGTCGGCTCCGTGGCAGTCAGAGTCAGCTACACTGACCAGTCCACTACTGCGCCCCACACTCAGTCAATAGAGGGCCTTAAAACTGGCAAGCGAGTCAGTTGCTAGCGTGCGCGGCGCTGACCGCCAAGATGGCAAGACGCTTAGCAAGATGACGTTTCGCTGCCGTCAGGGAAAATACACGCGAGTGGTGCCCGGAATCAATTCTGCTTTCGGTTCAGTCCTTGTCCCTGTAGCTCATGACAGTGGAAGGCTGTCGTCTTTTTTCATCGAGTAATAAAGGTACTCTGGCAATGTTTTGTTTTTATGCCTTTTATTGCAGTTCTTGTCATAATGCCTAATTTGCTGATATCGTGGTATCCCCTAATTAAGAGTGGCACCACCTACCGAAACCTGCCGGTCGCCAAGCTTTGCCGATTTGCCTAATTTTCTTTCTAAGTAAAGGACTTCTTACTATTTTCGCTAATTTTCTCCCCAAAAATAATTGCTTACATCCGCCCCTGTCACCCCTTCAGATGGAAAACCATGTAAACTGGCACTCCTGATTGAATTTATGCGAAAAATAATGTAAAAGTACCCCATTTTAAGTCAGCATCCTTCCTGGACTGCCCGGAGAGCAACGCAGCGTAAGGTGTTGTGCGGCACAGTATACCACTGTTAGGCCAAAAATCGCAATATTTGAGGCGCTATAAAGGGCTTGCCTGACTGACACCCTGCTTGAGCGTTTGCCGGCAGGTCTGGTGTCGTTGCTGCTTGCTGTCGTTGCTGCTTGCTGCGTTTCCTGCTGCGAAGACAAGAAGAAGGAGTAGAAGACTTTTTCAAGACCTGCTCCCGGCTCGAGTCTTCGCTGCGACCAGTCTGTCCCACCGACCGCTGTTTTTACAGCTGGTCGGTGCGGTACTTTGACTCCAGCCGGCCTCACCAGCCGCTGTTTTTACAGCTGGTTGGTGTGGTTTTGTTGGACGTCAGCTGGTCTTTTTCGGTAATTACCCTATCGGTCCAGGTGGTCTTGGTTTCTTGGATTCCGGCCACCTGGTACCTCTTCTTCTCAGTCCCATAACCCTACTCTTTCTCTTCTATCTCTTTTACTCTTCGGCCGGAAACCCGAGTGGTGGGACGCTTGCGTCCCGGGGTGAGCACGCTTGTTGGACCTCGTCAGTCCTTGGGCGTGTGGCTTTGGCTGGACCTATCGGTCCTCCATTGCTAAAATCCCTAATACGTAAGGCCATCTCACTTTCACCCCCGCTTAATAGAAGCGGGGCCCCTCTCAAACCCTCCACCCGGGCTGCGTCTGTGCAAGGGTACCACGGTACCTGCCCCTAGGGACTCACAAGCATAGGCCCCAGTCAGGGCTCCTTTTTAGAGGCTGAGTCAGCCACCTAGGCCCCTGTTAGGTCCTGAAGAGGCACCTGCCTCCCCTCCGACTTAAACCCCCTCTTAGTGGCTGAGTCAGCCTTTTGCTCACACTTTTCTAAGGCTAGGTGCTTTCTCTAAGCACTCCCCAGTTAGGATAATACTCCAACACCCAACCCTAGCTAGGTTAATACTCCCATTAGCTTTGCTAGTAAAACTAGGACCACTTTCTTCAATTCAACTTCTCTAGCCATTTCTACCCAAAAGGTGTTAGCAAAGCTAATACCAAGTATCTCATTTAAACTTAAACGTACCATGGCTTCCACCTCTCTCTTCCGCCCCTCCAGCCCCCGTTTGAACAAAGCCAACCTGCCAAGCGGAGCTTGGCTGGTTGGCACCTACCTTCGGCGCACCAAAACTTGGCAAAAGAGTCTACCTTTAATTTGGATAAGGCCATCAGCCAAAAAGTGAAAGGTAGTTTTGAGATTATCAAGCACCAAAAAGATATCCTGATCAAAACCTCTAATCAGGAATCTACCTGAGCCCTGCTGGCCACAAAAACTTTTGGGTCGAAACCAGTCATATTTTCTGTTCACCACTCCCTTAACTTCTACCGGGGCATCATCAATGCCCCGGAAGTGTCCCATCTCTCTGATGTGGACCTTGAGCACACGTTTGACTTTAAAGGTCAAAATGTGCTAGCCCTTGAAAAGTTGAACCCCAACAAAAATTCTGCGCAAAAAGACCCACGTCTACGAGACCACCGATTTATTGTCACCTTCGACACAAAGTGTCGGGATGACTGCGGCCAAATTAAACTGGGCGACTGTGTCTACCCAGTTAGGCCGTACTACCCCCTCCCTATTCGTTGCCAAACTTGTCAAAGGTACGGGCACGTAGAATCAAACTGTAAGAACCCCACCCCACGATGCGGCAAGTGCAGTGCTAAGCACCGCACTAAAGATTGCACCTCAAAAAGCCTCAAGTGCGCTGCCTGTGGCGGCGCTCATGGGGCAGATAATCCCAAGTGCCCGACCTGGCTCCGAGAAAAAGAAGTTAACGTTTTGGCTGAGGAAAAAAAGCTCCCGTTTGACCTGGCCCGCAAAGAAGTGCTGCAAAAAGAAAAGAGCCGCACAGTCCCAAAAAGCTGTGGTAGCAAGGCTCCCACAGCAGCCCCCAGCACAGCCGGCCAGGAACACCCCATTTCGATACAGTCTCAGCCACCCAAAAACACAAGCCGCCACATCCGCCCCCTAATGGAGCCCCTTTTCTTGGCGCCCATCAGGCCGTCCGTCCCCCTCCCCCACCACGTGGCGCAATCACTTTTTGGCGTAGGTGGACGCCCGCTGCGGGCTGGGAGGATCTCCCGACCCGCACTAGTTCTCCGCCAGGTCTTCCGACCGAAAATCCTCCCGCCCCTCAGGCACCTAAAATCACCAGGAAGACCTGGACACCAGCAGCAGGGTGGCAAAGCCACTCTGCACGAGTGACTGAAAAGTCTGATTTCCCCTCGCTACCTGCCCCCAAGCACTCTAAATTCACCGGTGCTCCCCTTCCCAGGCGCCGCCAAAGGCAGGCTCCGAGAAGGCTTTTAACGAGTGGCAGCCTACCCCCTCAGGGTAAAACGGCTGCCACTCAAACCAAAATCCAAAAAATAAACATGTCAACCCAAACTGAAACTGCCCCTCTCTCCTTGGAAAGAAGCGATGCTTCTTTCCAAACAGCACCAACCACCCGCACTTGCGGATCCCAAACCGACCTCATAGGTCATTATATGCAGTTTCAGTTCTCAAGTGACTTTGAAACGTCAGACGGCAAAAGTCAGTCTGACAACGAGCTGTCCGGGACAGAGACCGTCTCTGACACCAGCAGTGCTTCAGAGACGAGCTCTGCAAAAACTGTTATAAACACTTCCAGAGCTCCCCTCCTGGAAACCCCCCAGCCCCGGCTCCTCCAGCCCCGGCAGCTCACCCGTAGCGAGGAAAATTAGCTTTTCCAGACACTCCACCCCAGTTTCTCCTGCTAGCGATAGCAGCAGCAGCAGGTGCTCGTATAACCTTCGCAAACGTAGATCCCCTAATCACAAACGTTAAAAACCACCATGGGTTCAATTCTGCAATGGAATACAAATGGCCTTATCGGGAAATTCCCGCTTTTTTCATCAATATTTGCTGAGAAAAAACCGGCACTAGCAGCATTACAAGAGACCCACTTTTCTGATAAAGATAACGATAAATACAAAATCTCGGGTTACTCTTGGTATCGCCATAACGTAAACGCTGCTGTCCGTAAGGGAGGCACAGCCATCCTAATAGAAAATAGCATCCCACACAGTCACGTGCCTTTGGTAACATCACTGGACTGTGTAGCTATTAGTTTGAAAATACAACACGTCCAATTGACGGTTGTCTCAATATACATATCCCCTAGCGACCCTGATCCAACGGATCAGGACTCGCACAACTGTTTAATCAAATAAACAGGCCTTTGTTATTACTTGGAGACTTGGATGGTCACCACCCATCCTGGGGCAGCGCCACGCCAAATCGTAGAGGTGAAATTATATATGACGCAATAGGTTCTCAAAATTTAGTTATCCTAAATAACGGCGCACCAACCCGCCAAGCAACGCAAAGCGGATATTTAGACACAGCCATTGATATTTCGTGCTGCACGCCTAGAATTGCGTCACTGTTTACCTGGGATGTCGAAGACAACCCAGGCATGAGCGATCACCTCCCAATCAAAATCAATGTCCCCCAAGGAGCACTCGACCGCGTTGATCCCTATACCCCTTCCTGGAATCTAAAACGAGCGGACTGGACAAAATTTGAGGCAGAGGTCGACCTCACTCTGGTCACCGAAGGTGACCCACACTCGGCAGATATTGAATTAATACTAAGAGCCATAAGCTCAGCAGCACAAGTAGCAATACCAAAAACCAGAGGACCCCGAAAGAAAAACGGAGCCCCATGGTGGAACGCAGAGACGGCACACGCCAAAGCTCAAATGATTAGAGCCCGCAAGGCATATGAGAGGAGGGCACACAGCCCTACTCGATCCGCACTTCGGGCAGCAAAAGAACACTTTCCGAAACACGTGCAAGCGGGTTCAAAAGGACAGTTTCAACTCTTTTGCCTCCAAATTCAACCGCTTCACTCCCACCACCCAAGTCTGGAATACCATTAGAGCTTTCTCTGCGAAGCGACCACCCCGTGGACCTTTCCCTCAACTAAAAATAGCTGGCAAACCCATCACCGAACCTAAGGAAGTCATGGATAAATTTGCTGATCATTACGCCAGTGTCGCAGCTAATAACTCATACAGCCAGCGCTCCAAAGACCAGGCAGAATGGTGCAAAAAGCACACATTCATCAATTATGGTAATCAAGAGTATTATAATGTACCATTTACAATGACCGAGCTAAATTACGCCATTAGCAAGTGTGGAAACACTGCAGTGGGCCCTGACGAAATTCACTACTCTTTCTTCAGGCACCTCAGCCAAACAGCACTAAAGTACCTGCTTTCGGCCATTAACAACATGTTTCTTAGCGACTCTTTCCCCACATCGTGGCGAGAGAGTATTATAATTCCCCTTCCAAAACCTGGCAAAGAAAAAACGGACCCAAAAGGTTATCGCCCAATTTCGCTTACTAGCTGTGCTAGCAAGCTTGTCGAGCGCATGGTAAACGTTAGACTTCACGAGATCCTCGAAAAGAAGCTTGATGCTATGCAATCAGGCTTCCGGCGCGGGCGAGCCACCACTGACAATTTGGTGAAACTAGTCAGTGACGTCCAAAATGGCTTTTACAAAAAGCAAGTAACAATAGCTGCATTCTTAGACATTAAATCGGCGTTCGATCGCGTACAAAAAGACGCCCTGTTGTTTAAATTAAGCAAACTAGGAATTCGTGGCCACCTTGCAAAATTCATCGAAAACTTCCTCAAGGACCGAAAATTTAAAGTCCGTTGTGGCACCACATTCTCCTACCTGGCAACCCAGGACCAAGGCACACCCCAGGGTAGCGTTCTGTCCCCCACCCTCTTTTTAGTAATGATCAATGATCTCTTCGCCAAAAAGCTACCGCCTGGAATAAATTACTCCCTCTTTGCGGACGATGTCGCCATTTGGAAAACCACTGCAATCGATACCAGGCGGTATAACGAACCAGAATTCCAACACGCAACTACGCAGTTGCAGGACAGCTTAAACGACATCGATAATTGGTGTAGCTTAATGGGTCTATCACTCTCGGCGGAAAAATCATCAGTCGTTGTCTTTGCCAGAGTGCATTCCAGACACGACCCTCCACGGCTCCAAATCTCGGGTAAACCTATTGA
Organism: Lepas anatifera; assembly: GCA_034440635.1. Classification (NCBI taxonomy): domain Eukaryota; kingdom Metazoa; phylum Arthropoda; class Thecostraca; family Lepadidae; genus Lepas; species Lepas anatifera. The sequence continues at coordinate 71,783 of JAOTON010000265.1, forward strand.
ATGCACCAATAGCTTCAAATTCTTGGGCGTCACCCTAGATTCCCGATTGAGTTTCAATGAGCACATCACCAAAGTCGTCTCTAGCTGTCAAAAGCGAGTCAACATTCTCCGCATGCTCGGCGGCACAGAGTATGGCGGGGATCGAAAGACCCTGCTTATGCTCTACAAGTCCCTGATTCGGTCCATTCTCGAATATAATTCGTTCGTTTTTGACTCGACGAACAAGACCAATAAATTAAAGCTAGAGCGAGTCCAAAACGCCAGTATCCGGGCAGCCACAGGCGCGCTCAGAGAATCCCCCATCACCAGCCTGCTAACTGATAGCGGGCTGTGCCCACTACAGACAAGACGCGACGCCCAGCTTATTTCTTACTACATCAAGGTTCAATCCACCGAAAATCACCCGGCAAAACAATGTTTTGCCCATCCCAGACGAGCAAATAAAGCCACTCTACAGAAGTGGCCCCCATTTAAGCACAGAGTAGCGAAAACCCTGGAAAGCCTAAATCTTGCACTGCCAGCGACAATAGGCAAACCCCCACTCTCCCGCTTCTGGACTCGAAAAGAGCCCAAAGTGGAATTTCTTTTCACCTCCCGTAAAACGGACTTCTCAGAGGAAGAAGTCTCCCAAAAATTCCTAGAGTTCCGATCTTGTAACGCGGACAAGACCTTTATATTTACAGACGGCTCCAAAATAGGCGAAAAAGTAGGCCTTGGCATCTGGGGACAAAATATTTGCCTCCAGAAAAGACTTCCGGACAACTGCTCCATCTTCACAGCCGAGGCTGTTGCCATCCTAAATGCATTAGCCATAATCAGAACCCAAAATATCAACTCAGCCGTCATCTGTTCAGACTCTAAATCTGTCCTGCAGGCCATCAGTAACGTAGTCAACCCCAGCCACCACGTTATAGCAGATATTCAGAAAGGTATCGATGATACCCCTGATGTCTCTTTTCTTTGGATCCCGGGCCACTGCAAAATTCTAGGAAATGAAAAGGCCGATGAGCAGGCAAAAAAAGTCCCTAGAACTTAGAGAGATCGCACCCTTAACGTGGTCTGGAGACGATAGCAAAGCTCTCCTCCAGGACACCATCCGGAAGCAAATTCAAAATGACTGGACTACAAACCACAGCGCCCACCTATTCTATATCAATCCTAACATCGGCTACTGGCCCAGTTCAAACCAAAAGAGTCGCCGGCGCGAGGTTATTCTAACCAGACTCAGAAATGGACACACAAAATTAAATGCCTATTGGAACGCGGGTACCTGTGGTACCTGCGACGCAATGGAGAATCCCTATCACATTCTCATCGATTGTCCCCAGCACAATACCCATCGGCAACCCATGCTAGATTACTGCCGAATCCAAAACATCCCTGTAGACCTAAAAACTCTGCTCGGGAACGACCATCCTGAGCTACTCGAAAAAGTCTTTACATTCCTAAAGGACTCCGGGCTAGAGAAGTTTCTATAAATCACCCCTCCCAGTATATATGATGGAGGGTGCATGGTGCACCCCCAAAGTAGGACTTGCCTATTTTCCAATCATAGATGATCCACTGCGAAATTTAAGCAATAGTTTTGTAACCTTTAAATGTTTCATTGTAGGCTAAGGATAGGTTATGTTAGGCTAACTTTGAAATCAGGTTAGGGTTAGATAGGTTAGATTTCTTCACCGCAGTGATACCTTTCACTGCGGGTCTATACTAACCACACCTATACTCTTACTAACAATCTAACTATCCTCTCACACTTCTTTCTCTGCGCGGCGGCTGCCCAGCCGAAGAGGGGAGCTGCAACTTCACCTCCGGGTTGCAGGGTAAATTCGCGGCACCCTGGCCAGGTGTTTAGCGCACTTTCTAAAATACGAAATTATTGAGTTAACGGAGGTTTTCGAGTAACGTATACAAGCGGACATCAATAGCTGACACACAAAATTCTAAATTCCAAATTCTAAATTCCAAATTCCTAAATTCCAAATTCTAAATTTCAAATTCTAAATTTCAAACTCTAAATTTATAAGGTCTTCAACCACAGAAATAACCTTCGCACTCTGCGGGTCTAAACTTATTAAAAGACCTCCCTTGGCATGGCTATGCCATTGCCACGACAGTCCATTTGCAAGCTAAAACATCTTGCAACCCATTACTTGAAATAACTCCCATTGCTTTAACAGACTAACGTAGCTTGCCCTCACACTAAATTCTAAAATTCTCCCACACACTCCTTTAGAGGCGGGCAAAGGTGCTATGCACAGAACGCCTAATAAAAAGCCATAAGTAAGTAAGTAGGCGCTATAAATTAGGCATAAGAAACCCCATGAACATGCAGTTTGCGCAGAACTCTAGGTAAGAAACTGTTCTAACTGATGAATTACATTTTATCTCGCTATTCTCAGTGATTGCTGTTTGGGGCTGCAAAAACCTGCATTTTCTCTGTTTTTTCAAAACTTGAAGGCGCAGGGGCGGGCTGAAAAAATTCGAAATTCAAAATTTCAAAGTCAAATTCGAAATCAGCGGCTCCGAGAACATCAGAAACCGACTGGTCCCGAAACATTAAAGAAAAAGTTGCCAAAAGGGCCCCCTAGTATGGGTTTAATATATAATGTGGAATATATAAGTGAAGTTGGTGCTGGTATAGGTTTAACATATGTAATATAAGTTGATGCTGGTATAGATTTAGGTATTAGCCATCCAGACCGGGATTCGAAGCTTCAAGAACCGGCACAGGCCGATGCTGACACAAGCCGCCGTGTACAATGGAAAAACATTGCGCTACCACCATACGCACATGGCGCGATGGCGTCTTTTGTCAATAGGATACGGGCGTCATTATAAATCTGGCTTGCCACGGCCACCGTGAACCGAGATTGATTGTTGGTGACACAAAACAACCTTGAGCCAGATATTGCGTGGTCACCCTGCGCATGCTGCGCGGTGGCGCATGTTATTAAACAGGCTACACTAATTCGTTCTGCGGTAAGGTGCATTGTGTTGATTGTGATGGTGTGTGCGCTCTTACTATAAAACGTAGGTGTGGAGGGCGGAGAGCAGTTCAGGTTCAGACACTCAGACACCTCAGTTGGCCGAGTGCTCTCACACCGCGCGCATCCACCAAACCATGTAAGTGCTGAAGTATTCACATTGAGTTGCAGTGCCTTAGTATTCACATCGTAGTTGCAACGCCGTAACTGTAATTGTCTTGCATTTCAGTGGATACTTTATAATATCCTCGTAAATATGCACGTGTAATTTCGTACTTGTACTTCTCACTTGTAATTGTGACTTTGTACTGTAATTGCTCTGCACCATGACCATGTTGAACAATAATGTGAATGTAAGATTTCTGTCTAGATTCTACTGGGGTTTGTATGGAAACAGAGGAACACGATCCAAGCACAAGAGAAAACGAAATAACTTCCTTATTCGACTTATTATGTAGATCACATTTCACAGTATTTTAAAGTATATTGACTTCAGCTTATGAGACTGATTCTACAAGGCACTTTTTCTGCACATACTTTAAAATATTTATTACACTAATATTTTTAAAGTATGTGCAGAAAAGGTGCCTTGTAGAATCAGTCTCATAAGCGAAGTCAATATACTTTAAAATACGTGTGAAATGTGATCTAATAATAAGTAGAATAAGGAAGTTATTTCGTTTTCTCTTGTGCTTGGATCGTATTCCTCTGTTTCCATACAAACCCCAGTAGAATCTAGACAGAAATCTTACATTTACATTATTGTTCAACATGGTCATGGTGCAGAGCAATTACAGTACAAAGTCACAATTACAAGTGAGAAGTACAAGTACGAAATTACACGTGCATATTTACGAGGATATTATAAAGTGTCCACTGAAATGCAAGACAATTACAGTTACGGCGTTGCAACTACGATGTGAATACTGAGGCACTGCAACTACGATGTGAATACTTCAGCACTTGCATGGTTTGGTGATGCGCGCGGTGTAGAGAACTCGGGCAACTGAGGTGTCTGAGTGTCTGAACCTGAACTGCTCTCCGCCCTCCACACCTACGTTTTATAGTAAGAGCGCACACACCATCACAATCAACACAATGCACCTTACCGCAGAACGAATTAGTGCAGCCTATTTAATAACATGCGCCACCGCGCAAGCATGCGCAGGGCGACCACGCAATATCTGACTCAAGGGTGTTTTGTGTCACCAACAATCAATCTCGGTTTACGGTGGCCGTGGCAAGCCAGATTTTAATGACGCCCGTATCCTATTGACAAAGACGCCATCGCGCCATGTGCGTATGGTGGTAGCGCAATGTTTTTTCCATTGTACACGGCGGCTTGTGTCAGCATCGGCCTGTGCCGGCTTTAAAGCTTCGAATCCCGGTCTGGATGGCTAATACCTAAATCTATACCAGCACCAACTTATATTACATATGTTAAACCTATACCAGCACCAACTTAACTTATATATTACACATTATATATTAAACCTATACCAGTACTAACTTAACTTATATATTACACAACCTAACCTTATATATTACACACAACTTAACCTTATACATTACACATGTCTAAATTTTAAAAGGAAATGCATTATTCCCAACTATGGAGTTAGAGAGAGAGAGAGAGAGAGAGAGAGAGAGAGAGAGAAAATAACTAAATGGCCGTGGCAAGCCAGATTTTAATGACGCCCGTATCCTATTGACAAAAGACGCCGTCGCGCCATGTGCGTATGGTGGTAGCGCAATGTTTTTTCCATTGTACACGGCGGCTTGTGTCAGCATCGGCCTGTGCCGGCTTTAAAGCTTCGAGTCCCGATCTGGATGGCTAATACCTAAATCTATACCAGCACCAACTTATATTACATATGTTAAACCTATACCAGCACCAACTTCACTTATATATTACACATTATATATTAAACCTATCAGGGGCGTAGGAACGGTTTGCAAAGTGGGGGGCCAACCTTAGAGGGGGCCCACCTCAAGGGGGCCCAGTCCACTGGGGCCGATAATTATAAAAAAAACAATTTTAGTTTGCTCGTTTGGTGTCAATAAGGCACGCATGCACACAAGGATGTCAATATATGGAAAATTGAGAAATTAAATCTTGCCCTATGATTTCGAGTTGTACCTATTATGATCTAATAAATCATAGTAAAACGCCAAAAAAACATTGTTTGGTTGTTTACCTAGACCCTTTTCAAATACGAAATACAATTTTAAGCTTTTTGGAGAATTTCAATCATTTTTTACCACGAGTGCGTTTTTTATATTTACAGATATTTAGGCCCTTTTCATCACATTTACAAAATTAAGAACTGTTTAGAAAACTACAGACAATGCTTTGATACCAAATAGCCTCATTTTGCTATGCCTAATCAACTTGTATTTGCTTATTTAATGACGAAAATGGGAACATTTATTTAGGTTATTACGGGATCCCTTCTTTCCATCATTAGAGATTGATTTAGGTAAAGGCTGATCACAATAAATACACCTAGCTATATTTCGATGCCTAAAATGCAGAGTTCCAG
>JAOTON010000266.1:0-151119 GCA_034440635.1 Lepas anatifera
CGCCTGGCTGGGGTCCACGTGGGGTACATTTTTAGCTTTTATCCACGGAAATTTTGAGACAAATGATATATTGAGTACCGGGTTTTCCGGCAACCTTTACAACTTGGCTATCTCAGTTAAAATCACGTGTGTTAACCTTCACCCCGGTGGAGGGAGTTGGAACACCCCCCTGCGGACTTTTTCGGCGACACGAAACAACACGGCGGCGCGAAGCGCTGCCGTACTTGGCACAACTTATCCTTGATCAATCCCACAACTTTCCCCAAAATTTTAAAGTTGGGTCATCTCAGGTCAGGTCACCAATGCAGGTCAAGTGACCTCACCCAAAAAAATGTTTAAGGTGGCATACGTAAGATATGGGTGGGTCCTCCGGATAATGGGCCACCGAGTGCTACAAAATATATTCCGGGATTTTTAATATCGATGACCTAAGGTGAAGTACGGACCATGCCCTCTCCATCGGAAATAGGGGAGACCGGGACTAGTTGCAGCCAGGGGTATGTTGAGACACTCGCGATAACTCCGCTGTTTCTGAAGAGATTGCGCTGTAATAACAGTGCATGCGAGCAACCGCTTTCCATCTTTCAGCTGGAAACCGTCGTGGTATCTGGTCGGTAGCGGTTTGGAGACAGAAAAACCTGTTTTTTATACCAAAAGTGAATTTTACTTTTGTCAAACATTTTGTCATAGCACTGTTGATATTAGAGATAAATAGTAGCCCTACTAAAGGAGTTGAATGCAGGTATTTACGCCTTATTTGGGCTGAAAACTATGAGAACTGATCACCCACTTTCTACGTCAGCTGCCTCCGAAATGGCGGCGGGGTCTCGGGGTAAGTCGAGCCACCAGGGTGTTAGGGTATGTTGAGCCATGATCAACGCGCCCCGGAGGAAAAAACATGGAATACCCTCAATTTCCCCCGGAAACTAATGGGGCACGGTGGTGTAGTGGATAGCACGCACACTTTTCATGCGGCTGACCCGTGTACAAGACCGGGCAGCTTCTCTGATCAAAGAGCAAGCTGGCTCCCGAGAAACCTTCCAACAGGGAAATAGTTGGCGATGCTATTGTCAATTGACAATTGTCTCTTAAAATTTCTGCTGTCGGGTCGACTCATTGGCGAAGGGGGAAAGACATTTACCACCAGCTTCTGATTTTCCCGTTTATTTTCAAAACACTTAAGCGATTTAATGTCCCATTACCTGCCCCTGACCTGCTGCTAGGCCGACCAATTATGGAGAAGAGCTTTTAGTGCTAGGCTTGGGCCCTCATCTTCCACTAACCCGCGCCCCACTGCACTGTGGTTGGAAACGCTGTCGTGGGTGGCCACGGGGCCATTTTTCGAATTTTGGAATTTATGGGTTTATGGCTGCCGATGTTAAGAAAATTGTTCAGAGTGTTCTGAATGACCACTATTATCAAGCGAATTTAGTTGAAAGATGCACTTATTACTCATCAAAGTAAGGCGATGATGAAATCCAGAAGTAAGGCACTCGATGCGTCTGCTAGATCCGAGTTTTTAACTTTGAATAATAAACGTCAAAACTGAGTCAAGATAAAAATAATTAGTATCAACATGTTCCTCATGATGTCAGCTTTAAGACGTTTTGCGTTATATGTATATTTGAATTTTGATAAAGGTTTATAATCTGCGTTTTAATTACCCCTTTCATAAATCCACCTTAAAAAACCTGTTGCTAACTTTGAATAAACAAACAAAAAAAGTTATGTTTCTGCCCATTAGCTTTTTGTGGAAATATAGGTCAAGTAATTCTCCATCATGGCTTGAAGAGAGCTAAGTGCGTAAATGTGCGCAAAATTGTCCACAGTGTAAATTGTACCGGGCCGCCCGCCGCCCGGAGCCGTCCGCCCGCCCGCCACCCGGCTCCTCAGCGGCTCGCCACGGCCCGCCGGCCGCCCGCGAGGTGCGGAGGACGCTTATCAGGTGCTTCTCATGTCGTGTTGCTCGCCTTTATGCACATTATCTTCATTGTAACTCATAGGTTTTCTTAATCTTACCCAGAATCACCCTTGGTCAAGGTCACCCCTGCAAAATCCATGCTCATATTGCACATGATTCGACATGCTATGATGAGAGGGGTACACTAATACAAACTACTGTCTTGATCTTCCTGCCGTCTGAATATATGAAAAAACCATATTATCATGCAACATTCAACGTGACCTTTTGTGATTTCTGGGGACATCAATTTTAACGAGGGTAGCAAATGGTAAGCAGCTCACAAACTCATTTCACTCAGGGCTCCGAATGGCAATATGTATTTATTTTTAGCCCGATTAGACGATTAATCTGAGAAGAGGCTGGGTATGCTCTTCTGCATGCAGAACCAGCACACTTGACCAGGTCGTTAGGGGTGGGGTTAGGTCAATTCATTCGCTTAACACGCGCACTGGAGGGGGCCTCGGAGGCTCCTCACCTATGTTTCCAAGGTGGCGTAAGAACAGCTCGAAGAGCCAAAAAACGATATTTGGGCACATTCGAGAGAATTTAACGGCGCATCGATTGGTGAAGATATTAAAAAAAATCGGCCGAAAATGTTGTGACGTATTGGCTTTCAAAGTCAGACCTGCATTTTGAGATAGCCACAATCGCGCGGTAGGAGCAGTTCGCTTGCACTGGATACCGAGAGGTGACGTCATAACGTCGTATAACCGGGATAATGTGTCAAGGTCACCTCACATGAAGGTCTAGGTTCAGTTCAAAGGTCACAGGTCAAGGTCATATCAGAATTTTCAAGATCATTGACCCCAGAGCTCCCGGTCAAATAGCGTTACCCGGTCGGACGCGTATTATGCTATAAAGTTATAGTTAAGGTACCTGAATATAAAGATCAAGGTCAAAGGTCAAGGTTAAAGGTCATTTTGAAAAGGTCAATAATCATTTGCCACCAAACACTGGCAATAGTGTTAGTCAAAGTGTACATTATCGGTAGTATACCATATTGTGACCTCATAGGTCAATGACCTTGGATGTCCTTGACCCCAAAATTGTAGAAAAGCTTCTTTGCGACCTTTCCTCTATGACCCTGGTCTGTCTTTAGCTTATTCCCGTCATTTTCCCGCTTAATAACGGTATTTCCCAATAGGTCCCCAGCATGGCCAATATTTGACGTTTATGACATCGTTTGACCTTGAAGATATTGACCTAGGTCAATGAAAATTGGTCATAATGTAGATCACCATAGCCCCCACCCACCCTCCGAACAGAGTTTTTCTGCGTCTCTTAGTTTCTGAGATCTTAGAAGGGGGCCTACCAGGCCCCCTACAGTGCGCGTTAGTGCCAGACCCCTCTCCAGTGCGGGTGTTAAGTGAATCAACTTAAGCATACTTCTCTGATTGCAATTGATTTAGCATGGTCTGCTGAAAATTTGGGGTGAATCGGTTCGGCCGTTTCAGCGCTGTAGCAAAATGAACATGAACAAAAACCTCGGTGGTCATCCGTGAGGCCGTTTCCGACCACTGTGCACTGGGGGTCCGGCGCCACCTTCGCCCCACCGGGGGCCATCGGTAGCCCCCTCTAACTCCGAATATATGGGGGTAGCACAAATGTACAAAGTGTATTAGAAAGCTCACGTGAACTCAGTAAGAAATTACATTGAATGTGTAAGCGCTCAGGTTAATGGTTTGACCTCCAGGGGTCAAGTTAGGTCACGATAGGCTATTTTCACTAAAATATGCAGTGCTTAAGAAAACTGGTTATAGCTCATATGCCATTAGAGCTATTGAGATCTGGTAAGTACGTTTGTTAGGAAAATACCAGACCTTTTCCGCTATGTAAAACGTAATGACCTCTCGCCAGTATTTTGACCTCCAGAGGTCACCTCATGACCTAATATTATCTGAGGTCACGAAAGGCCAGAGAGTGACCTTGCCGTATATGACATGAAAGCCCGTGACGGACATACACGATGATGTTTGATTCAGCGCTCTAGCTTAATTAGGTCAAGTTATTGCCAAAATACTGTTTTTGACCCCTGGTGACCTTAGATAACCTCGGAGAGGTCAAAGGGCAAATATGGCCCCTGAGATCCGTGAAAGGGTGTCCAAGAACGCTTTTCTGAGCAAGCTGAGCATTTGCAATCGTTTTTGTGACTTTTAGATCATCAGACAGCTTTTCCCATGCTTTTTCAATGGGAGAGGTCATCTCGTGACCTGACCTCAGGTCACGAAATAAAAAATCCCGAATATACACCTTTTAGACCCTGGATGGGTCATTAAGTGTAAGAAGTTTCAAATCGTTAAGCGGCTCAACGTACCCCGGAGCGCGGCTCAACTTACCCCGACACGGGGCGAGTTGAGCCATCTGACTTTGACCTATTCATGATCAAATATTTCACACGGCGACAACATTCAAGCATTGGTACACGCATCACTTGAAAGCCAAAAGGATAGGCTTTCCAGCAATGGCAGAGCGAAGTCTTTGCCTTAAGCAATCTCTGAGATATGCGACCAAAACAAAATCATGTTCAACGAGCCCCGGTCTCCCCTACACGGGAAAAACAGAAATTGGACTGTACATGTGTAGATACCGCTGATAATGCCTTCATATTCTACAAATCATAGTATGCTGGGCCCTTTTCCGGGTTCATGTTGCAATCTTTGACCTGTGACCTCTGAGAGGTCATATGGGGCTACTTAGCAGTTTTCAGACTTACATTGGTCAATAACTTTGCAGGAAATGATGATACAGCTTTTATTTTGATATTATTGCGTTCAGATTGCTATTACGAGTCGATTGATGTGTATATTGACTATGCTAGGTTAAAAAGTGAACTTGATGTAACCTGAGGTCAGATCATTTTTTAGTTTTGACCTAGTGTGGTCATATTATAATCATTCGATTTTCCGTGACGAGAGAAAACGAATGGTGCCTAAAAATGATTCTAACTAACTCTGTCAGACGCTAGAGCCCAACAACTTTACTCAAAATACCACTTTCTTTGACCTGCAATGACCTCAATATTGACCTGAAGCAAAAAGCGACTGATAAAGTTTCTCCATGAATTTGTATGAGCTATCCACCAGCGTTGGCGTTTTTTTTCGCTATCCTGCACAGGGGCCGAGTTCGAGGGGGTGTTTAAGCACCCCCCATCAGGGCGAAGGTGGCTCGGAAGCCCACCGGAGCCCGGGTCAAGGCGCACGGCCTCTATGACAGGGTGCACTGTTTAAGTGACATGTTTCTGGCATTTTGTCCCTAGCATCAGCGTGGACCTACGCAAATGCTCCACATGCAGGGGAAAGTTTTTTTGAAAATGGTTGGGGGTGCCCAAAATTGAAATGTCAATAGTCATCAATCATCATATTTGGCGTTTTAGGGCGCCCCGACATCTAGAGTTATACGGTGCCCAAAACACTAAATAAAATACATAAATAACATCTCCGCACGAGTTTCGACAAGTCAGATGTAAGACAGGTTAGGTTTTTAAAATTGATCAAAATGTCATATTTAAAATGTCAATAGCCACGTTAATAAAATGTGATAATATACATAACGTATATCTGTCTTTTCACAGCCCTATTGAGGCGTATAAACAAGTTAAAATTATCTAAATGAAAAAACAAGTTTAAAGGATATTTTAACACTACGTCGACGTTTCACTGGGGTGCCCGTGGCAACCCCGGTTATAAATGCACACCTCTGTCCAAATGTAGTCTTTGTGAAGTGTAACGCCAGTGTTTTCAGAGACTGCCAAAATGCTCAGTAGTTGTCTCTCCTGCCCTGCTGCCGGGGGAGGGGGAGGGGGAGGGGCGTGTGTTCCGGTAGTTGGGTGGAGACGCCTACGCCTGTACGGCACCGCCAGCCATGCCCTCCCATTCAAACCGGCCATCCGGCGGGCGGGTGAGCGCCTGTGCCGGCGCACCGTGAAAACGTCTCCCCCCCCACCCCACCCGAGACGCCGGCGGCGCTGCTGGCGGGGCTGGCACCCTGTCCGGCCCGATGTGGGCCGCACCCAGCCCCCATCGAAGTTAGTTGGCAGCACGGGCGTGCTAATTCCTCTGTCCCATTGACATCGCATGTTAAAATATTCATTTTGGAAGGTCTCCAGATTGCAAATTTGGGTGGTCCCAGAAACAAATTACATACCATCTGAAAACGTCATCAATTTCCTTTTGGGTCCGGAATCGGTTTTACAATGCCCACAAAAACCTTCCCACAGGACAGCAAAAACTGACACGATGTCGCGCCACCATCGACCCCTCCCTCCCCGAGCGGGCGACTGATCACGCGTCACCGTAGCGCAACTTGTAGAGCGCTAGCTCGCCACGCAATAGGTCGCGAGTTCGAAACTGCGTGGGAGCACTTTAACAAGTTATTTTCAGAGATGTCTTTAAACTTGATTATTTTTACATGCTATTGTAAGCCGATATCAATAGAAACTTTGATTCTTCAGAATATTTCCTTTTCGTGTTTACTGGGCAGATTCTAGCGCAGAGCAGAACCGCAAACTCGCCAAGCAGTGCCGGGAACGGATGGAGATGGCGGGAGGAGGTGGGGGTCAGAAGCCCAAAGACTTGGGGTCGCGCAGCCAAAAGGGGAACAGGGAGCACATGACCTCATCGGTGCCAGAGTGCCCCATTAATCGCTAGGGGTGTACCGTTTAGGCTGTGCCGCTCGAAATTTAGTGTTATACGCCGTTGAACCTAGATGCAAGTAGACCTCAAGTAGCGATTGCAACTATTATTAGACAATTCAGAACTATTTTTGGTCAGCTAGCAGTGGCGGCGCTTGAACATTATGACAGCCTAGGCACGATTGGTTTAGAGGTAAGGATGTCGCCTAGGCTTTTACTTGATAGTGGACAGGGGCGGATGCAGCAGGTCGCCTGGAGAGGGGAGCAAGCTCAAGTCGGTAAGCAAAAATAATAGTTATGTTTAAATGTTCAATATCATATATATATATATATATATATATATATATATATATATATATATTAAAGTATATGTCGGTGATTGTGGAAACGGTTATGCGGCAGTATATGAAGGTACAAGGCAATATTCAAGAAGGATAGGTAGGTAGGTAAGTAAGCAGGGAAGGACAAAGTACTCACGAGAGCTTCCCATTTCAAGGACGGCTTCGGCACTTCATTGTTATGACGGCCAATTTCTCGCTGTACGATCGGACGGATTCTTAAAATTTCATCCACCAGATTTTGTGCCATGACTCACGTTCTTCATAAGGGTTTCCAAAATTAAATATCTTGCTAATAATTGCCAAACAACTCTCCCGCACTAGAGAAGGCTAGAAATCCACGAATACAAGAAAGTCAATCAATGAATCCGCTGTAATCAAGGTCCTAAGACGCGGCATCGCATGTGCTAGCATTAAAGGCAAGCCTAGGTTGCTGATTTTACGAGCCAGTACTCGCGTCCGAATGAATGAGGTATTAGAGATTTCAATCAAAAAGCACACCTTAGGTTTGCCACGGCGTTAGGTGGTTTAATCTGTTGCTATCGTGAAAAGGGAATGAAGTATGGAAGGATTCTCTGGGAATAGAAACTGGATGCCCCGCCGATAAAAAAATGTGTTATCTCCCTACCGGCGCAAATGTAATCCTTACACAAGCTTAACATTTGTTCCAGCATGTGATTGTGGCTCCCTCTTGTACTGTAGATTGTATGCATTGGATTTATCATGCTGTGCCATTGTGTTTTCCTCAGCATGGGATTAAGCAGTCTCTGTGTGTTGAACAGGTGTTTGTGCGTTCCCAAAAGAAGATATCAAGATCAGATTGATGTAGCTCAATAGAGAAGGAAGCAGGCAGGTAACATGCTAGGAAGAAAATCAACTGTTAAGATATCACATACTTTTATACCTTTAGCATTGTTTCAGGGGAAGATTGAGTTATTTCTTGCTATTCCTGGATCTTAGGAAATATTGAGAAACAAGGCCAGAGAGAGGAGACTTCTACCACATGATTGCCAGATTCTATGCATCCAGGCAAACCCACCAGAAATAAGATGGAAAGAAAAATGCAAGCAGACCTGGAAAAACACGTGAGCGCAAGTGACATTTCTCGGGAAGCATTGCAAGCCATGCAACTTAATAAGCCCACTTTCTATGCTGAAAAATGCATTTGTTATAAAGCCAGAGATAAGCACATTTTACCCAGCTTCTAATGAAATGCTCAGAAGCATAAGTGGTAGCAGAATTCATTTACTTTAAATTTAAATATACCCAAAGTTTATGTGTCTACCACAACCTCCAGCACAGTCAGTCTTCTGAACATACCTAAGGGCTGACCAAATCGAAATGATATATAGTAGAAATCCAGCAGATTTCACAAACTGGGCTATTTTGAAGCACACCTTTCGTTGGCGAATGCTTATTACCTTAGCTGCAGAATACACGTTTCTCAGGTTACATATAACACATCTGCCAATGGAGGGGCTCTCAATAGAAAAGCAGTGTAACAGAGAGAACTCCAAGCGAAATTTCTGGAAGAAATTTAATAACGACAAATACATACTGGAACCACCTCTCTCCCTCCGAAGCAACAACAACAATCATCAATCGAGCAAGCACAGGCGAGGAGAGGGCGCCAGCAAAAGAAGCGAGAGCCATGCAATGGAAAAAATGCCGCGCACAACTTTTTTTTAGTGTCCGTCTTTTGGAGAAGTTATCATATGGCAGCACGAAACTTCGGACTACCCGTTCTCTATTACCCTGAGCCTCAGCAGTGGACTTTGTGCCGCCGGAGGCCGCAGCGGCGCACACACCCCGCGTCGCCACCACGTGCTCTGGTGGCCAATCGGCACCAGCCGCCACTTCCGCCGGAAGTCGCCCCACAATGGGGGCGGCGGCGGCGCGCGGCGCCACCGCTGACGTCACTGTCGCCTCAACTACGGCTTATGTCAGCCTGTAAATCGCCGCCGCAGTACGGTAAATTCCGGTCGGTATTGCGGCGCTCCAGTGCCGGATAATGACAGCGAGTATGCCGGTGTCTCTAAAGCCATCTTACCCCGGATACATGGACAGGTTCAGTACGCTCTTTTACGTGCCGGCTGCGGGAACGGACTGATCGACTTATGTAATTGGGAATCATGAGAGCAGACGGCCCGGTTTATAGCCATTAGCGTACCGACGACAGCTGGCACGGGTCATAGGCGGACCCAGCGGGCCAAGGAGGGAGGAGTTCCCCGACCGACCACTCGCCGCTCCCACAACCCGCCCTCGTGCTTCCTACAGCGTCGCTTCCAGAGCCCCGACCCCCTGCAGAGTCCAAATAGTGGCGCCTCTTCGCTGCGATCTGGCACCACCATGGCAGGCCGCACGTCTAAAAAAATGGCCGCCGCCTGGTCCGAACGATGTCCCCTTTAGCCCAAATGACACTGCCTGGCCGAAGGCTTCCCACGGGTGGACAATCCTGGATCTGACTAAGTACATATCTGAAACATTCACCGCCAACCATTCAGTCCCAGGGAACAAGGGCCAAAGTAAGGCAGCCTCCCCCTCATCGACCAATCCGGCGCACCAGCACCCACTGGAAACACTTCGGTGCCCCCTGGGTGACAGTAGGGAACTCTTGGCTAAACACTGAAAAATATTTGCATATGGTAAGTTTAATCATTCACAACAAACGGAACTATACCTAAACTAGGCAAACATGTCCAGCTTCTCTTCCCTAGGTTCTCCCCGCTTGGACCATCATCCCCGCGCCCGCGCACTCCTCGGCATCACACCCAGCTTCCCCTCGCCTCCTCATACGGATATCTGTCTTAAAGACTTCAACACAAATGCGATGGCTTTCAAGTGTTGTCTAGATGGATGTGAAATGATCAAGGACCTGGGAAGCAGGCAGTAGGGGCTGCTGATGGTGTGTCCACACATTGGGGTTCAGAGCTCCCGCGACGTTCATCCCACGGCTCGGGTGCAGGGCTGTGGCCATCAGGAAGTCTCCTTCCTGCAGGAGGTCGATAACCTTGGCTCAGAATATGCTGGACGGTGTAGCGCGCGACACCGTCCGGCAGAGCATCCCTGAGGCTGCAGGTTATCCTTGATACGTGTAGCGCGCGACACCGTCCGGCAGAGCATCCCTGAGGCTGCAGGTTATCCTTGATACGTGTAGCGCGCGACATCCGATCCGGCAGAGCATCCCTGAGGCTGCAGGTTATCCTTGATACGTGTAGCGCGCGACACCGTCCGGCAGAGCATCCCTGAGGCTGCAGGTTATTCTTGATACGTGTAGCGCGCGACACCGTCCGGCAGAGCATCCCTGAGGCTGCAGGTTATCCTTGATACGTGTAGCGCGCGACACCGTCCGACAGAGCATCCCTGAGGCTGCAGGTTATCCTTGATACGTGTAGCGCGCGACACCATCCGGCAGAGCATCCCTGAGGCTGCAGGTTATCCTTGATACGTGTAGCGCGCGACACCGTCCGGCAGAGCATCCCTGAGGCTGCAGGTTATCCTTGATACATGCTGAATATCACCTTCTAACTTATGGGTGCTTGTGAAAAGAAATCGATATGACACAAAGTCGCACTCCTCCCCAGAGAACTGTTTGGCAGTAACGGCAGAAGAATGTTTGCATCTTCAGTCCTCTTCGGAAACAGGGATGACAAAATACCTATAAAAACTGGGCTTAAAGGGAATGTGGCACCTCGGTCAAATGCAAGAATCTAGTGTAATTAGGGGTATTTCTAGCCGAGAACCATGAAAACGTCTATTATTTCTCTGAAAAATGTACAATGAGCTCAATATTTTGATTTTTTAAAATGCTGTTCTAGGGTGGAAAAATAAGCCACTGCCAGTGGATGACGTCATGATCTGGCAGCCGCAACCATATTCAATAGGCTTCAAGGATTTTAATTGGCTGATTACTCACCGTGACGTCAGCGCTGTCGTCGTACCAACAGCTGACAACTGTGGCCGCCTGGCTGGGGTACATTTGGGGTACATTTCATGTACGTGTTTAGCTTTTCTCCACGGAAATTTGTAGTTTCAAAACAAATGATATATTGAGTACCGGGTTTTCTGGCATGCTTTACAACTTGGCTATCTCAGTTAACATCACGTTATAAAGGTATCACATTCCCTTTGAGCCAGTCAGTGGCATGAGCCGGTAAATATCGATATTTACCACTAAAAAGCAGCAAAAACTGGCAAAAATGGCAAAACCAAGCAGATTAACAATAATAGATTGGGAAGACGTACAAAAGCCTTGGAACTGTCGTGAAGACATAGCAAAGGCATTAATACGGACTCTTGTAAAAAAAATTTGGAATATGCTAGAGGCGGAGCAGGGTCCTATATGAAAGTTACAAAGAATCCTTTTCTAAACTTTTTGGGGTCAAGGTCATTCAACTTCATTGACTTGAGGTCACAAAATGGTATGCTCCTTATAATGTACACTATAACAACACTATACCAGCTGTTGGGGGAATGAGGATTGCCCTTCACCCATAGCCTTTGACCTTGACTTTTACAGTGAATTACATTAACTATGATGTCATAGTATAATATACGCCAGAATGGGTAAAGACATTTGACCGGAAGCACTGGGGCCAATGACCTTAAAAATTCGGGTTTAACCTTGACCTGTGACCTTTGAACTTGACCTTGACTTTCATGGGAGGGGATCTTGACATATTTTCTCGTTTATATGACGTTATGACGTCACCACTCAATATCCAATGCAAGCAAACTGGTCCGACCGCGCGATTGTGCCGATACCAAAATGAAGGTCTGACTTTGAAAGCCTATAAATCCGGACATTTTCGGCCGATTTTTTTCAAAATGCTTTCACTATTGGACGGGCCGTTGAATTTTCTCAAATGTGGCCGACTATCAGTTTTCGTCTAAGAGCAATTCTCCGACCACCTCAAAAATAGTTGAGGGCCTCCGACGCCCCCTCCAGTGCGCGTTAGATTTGATGAAAATGGTGCTTGAACGTCTCAGTGATTTTCGCTTACGAGTCCCAACGCCATTCAAGTTCAGTCCAAGTTTTATCACGACGATAATGAAAGAGCAATAATAACTACATAAGCCCGGTGGTATGTGGAGGTTGCACACACCAGCAGCTCCACCACCCACAGGCGGATCCAAGATTGCCCATCGGGGGAGGGCACCTTCCCGGGGGCAGGGGAGGGGGCGCCGTTCGGACCAGGGGTCAGGATGCGAATACCGCACCACTTTTGACCGGCAAAACCTATCAGGTGGGTGCAAAATCCTACACGTGGGCACCGATTGTCGCATCCTGAGGAGGGTGAGTTGGGAAGCGACATTTTAGGGGGGGACACCATCGACCTTTCAGGAGAGGCGCCTTGACCATTTCAGGGGGCGCCGACGGCCGATCGGGGAGGGGGCACCTGCCCCCTTTGCCTCCCGTCTGGATGCGCGTATGCCACCACCGTCAGCCCCGGAAGCAGACGCGGACTCGGAATAGCACGGGCCCAGTCGGAAGCAGACGCGGACTGGGAATAGCACGGGACCAGTCGGAAGCAGACGCGGACTCGGAATAGCACGGGCCCAGTCGGAAGCAGACAGTGACAGTGATAATTCGAGGATATTACTGGAGGGCCACTGTTAGCAGTGATGAGCCAGGTGCTGTTTGAATCAGGGCGGCAGTGATAAGTCAGGGCTGACAGGAATCAGGGTGGCAGTGATAGACAGGAGGCGGCAGTGATGAACCAAGGCGGTATAAATCAGGGCGCTAGTAATGAACCGGGGTCGGCATGAATCAGGGCAGTAATGATGAGTCGGGAAGCGACGTGTGTATTAGGGATACCCAAATTATGATTGGGTGTGCTCGCTCACGCCAAAGAGATAGAACATTTCACCCCTGACTGACGCTACAACAGTGAAAGCACGGCAGCAGCAGTCTACCATTTACTCGGTTTGGAGAATTTCTCCAATAGGCAAACAGATAAAGATTAGACGATATTGGGCTGCTGTTTGCTTTCTGGAGGGTGTTACAGATTCCTGCTGACAAAACTAAGCTGAAAGCACGACTTAAGTTTGACTGGTTTTGGGGGGCCATGGCCGGATTCTCCTCGGCAGTGACAAACCAGAGCAGGCAGTGAAGCAGGGGACGGCAGTGATCAGCCGGGGGGGAGCAGCGAGGATTCGAGGGAGAGAGTGTTTTACCAGGGGCGGCTCATAATACATGGGTTGATTAAAAACCGGGGGCTGTATTGATTAGCCAGGGGCGGCGTAAATCAGGGCAGTAGTGATTAATCAGGACGGCGGTGATGAACCAGGGCAGACACTGATCAGCCAGTGGGTGGCATTGATGAACCAGGGGCGGCAGCGATGAGTCGGGGCGGCACGCGTTTAGGTCAAAATATACCGGAGACAGCATTGGTGAGCCAGAGGCGGCATGAATTAGGGCGGCAGTGATGAACCAGGGGCGGCAGTGATCGGCCGGGAGAAGGTCCATCTTCATATTGGTGTTTTAGGGCGCGCCCATATCTAGGGTCCTACGGCGCCCATAACACTAAATTAAATACGTAAATAGGACATTTCCACACGCACTTTTTCACAAGTCAGGTGGTAGAACAGGTCAGGTTGTGAACATTGTATCAGAAGATTACATAAAAACAATTAAAGTAAATAAATAAAATAAAATAAAATATTAACACTAAAAAATGACATAACATTTTGTACTAGACATACTAAGGTCACCAACCCGGTGAAACGAAATTTGACGTTATGTAAAACTTCAAATACTACTAAAAAAGAATATATGACATTAAAACTAACGCTCCTCAGATATGACATGATGCTAGTGATATTCACAGAAGCATGCTCCCCCACAACGCTCACTACCCAGATATCTCCAGGATGCTCACTGCCCCAGGAGACGGCATTGATGAACCAGGGGCGGCAGTGATCAGTCAGGGGGGGCAGTTATCAGCCAGGGGGTGGAAGTTATCAGTCAGGGGCGGCAGTTATCAGTCAAGGGGCGGCAGTTATCAGCCACGGGACGGCAGCGATCAACCAGGGGGCGGCAGTGATCAGCTAGGGAACGGCAGTTATCGGTCAGGGGGCGGCAGTGATCCGTCAGGGGCGGCAGTGATGAGCCAGGGGCGGTATTTATGAGTCAGGGAGCGGAAGTTATCCGTCAGGGGGCTGCAGTGATCCACCAGGGGTCGGCAGTGATCAGCAATGGACGGAAGTTATTCGTCGGGGGCGGTAGTGATCAGCCATGGGGCGACAATGGTCAGCAAGGACCGGAATTTATCAGCCAGGGGGCGGCAGTGATCAGCCAAGGGCGGCAGTGTTTAGGCACGGGCGGCAGTTATCCGCCAGGGGCGGCAGTTATCAGCCAAGGGTCGGCAGTGATCAGTCAGGGGCGGCGGTTATCAGTCATGGGGCGGCAGTTACCAACCAGGGGGCGGCAGTGATCAGCCAGGGGGCGGAAGTTATCAGTCAGAGGGCGGCAGTGATAAGCTAGGGGCGGTATTTATTAGTCAGAGGGCGGCACTTATCCGTCAGAGGCGTCAGTGATCAGCCAGTAGCGGCGGTGATCAGGCAGGGTCGGCAGTTATCAGCCAGGGGCCGGCAGTTATCAGTCAGGGGGCGGCAGTTATAAGTCAGATGATGGCGGTGATCAGCCAGGGGGCGGAAGTTAATGAACCACGGGTGACAGCGATAAGCCAGGGGGCGGCTGTGACGAACCACGGCCGGCAGAGATCAGCCGGGGGCGGCAATGGTGACCAGGGGCGGCAGTGCTCAGCCAGCTGATCAGTGACGAGCCAAAAGCGGCAGTAATCATCCGGGGGGCGCAGTGAGTAACTGTTGGTGGTGATGGCGGCATGAATCAGAGCGGTAGTGATGAGATAGGGATGGCACTGCTCAGAGCAGCGGTGATAACCCAGGGGCGGCACATGTATTGGGGGTGCTCAATGCATAATTGGGGGTGCTCAAATTCGGATTGGGGGTGCTCGGGCACCCCCAAAGAGATAGAAAATTACACCCCAGCTTCAACTTCTTCACTTCAACCAGGCCGGCACCGTCCAAGACGCACCGTCGGTTGCGAAGCTGGGCAGGCGCAATCAGCTGGCGAAGCTGGGCAGGCGCAGTCAGCTGATACCGATTGATGCAAATTGCTGTTGGCTCACTTCAAAACCCAACTAGAGATGAAAATCTATCTGGCCTTACCCCGAAGACCGTAATGGGCTCGGTTTGGTAAATAAAGGGCGGTGAAGATCCGGTTTTAGTATTTCAAGTGTGGAGACCATGGTGTTATTCAGGGGCGCAGCCAGGGTGGGCGCAGGGGGCACGTGCCCCCCCATCGGTGCCGGGGTGCTCTTTTGATTGCCAGGTGGTGTACCCTCTTTGGGCCGTGCCGCTCGAAATTTAGTGCCCTACGCCGTTGAGCCTAGATGGAACGAGACTGCATTTAGCGATTTAAACTATTGTTTGACGATCAAGTGCCTTTTTTGGTCGGTTAGGGCATTCTGTCGCCTTTCCAAGCACCCGGGAAGAGTATAGACACGTGATCCGTTTCCAGATAATGCCTCAACGTCGCCGATTATTGTACGGGCGGAGCTAATCTGGTGCCCCTTGAGCTCATCTGGTGCCCCCTGAGCGCTGGTCTTGGCCCCTGGAGCTGATCATGTGCCCCTGAGCTGATCTGATGCCCTCGTAGTCAATCTGGTGCCCCCCGGAGAAAATAATTGTGCCTTCTGAACCTATATAATGCTCTCTGAGTTAGTCTGATGCCTCCGTGCTTGCCTGGTGTTCTATTAGCTGTTTTAGTGTCCCTTGAGCTCATCGTCGCCCCCTGAGCTTATTTAATCCCTCCCGGAGTTTACTGTCTAGGGGTGCAGCCAGGGGCACGTGCCTCCATCGGTGCCGGGTGCCCTTTTGATTGCCAGGTGGTGTACCCTCTTTGGGCCATGCCGCCAAAATTTTGTAACATACGCCGTTGAACCTAGATGGAACTAGACTACATTTAGCGATTTCAACTATTGTTTGAAAATTAAGTGCCTCTTTTGGTCAGCTAGGGCATTCTGTCGTCTTTCCAAGCACCCGGGAAGAGTATGAGCACGTAATCCGTTTCCAGATTATGCCTCATCGTCGCCAATAATCGTTCGGGCGGAGCTCATCTGGTGCCCCTGGAGCTGATCATGTGCCCTCTGGGCTGATCTGGTGCCCTCGTAGTCAATCTGGTGCCCCCTGAGAAAATAATTGTGCCTTCTGAGCCTATATAATACTCTCTGAGTTAGTATGATGCCTCCGAGCTTGTCTGGTGCCCTATTAGCTGTTTTAGTGCCCCTTGAGCTGATCCGGGCCCCCTGAGCTTATTTAATGCCTCCCGGAGTTGATCTACTGTCCATGGGTGCAGCCAGGGGGGCACAGAGGGCATGTGCCCCCATCACTGCCGGGGTGCCCTTTTGATTTCCAGGTGGCGTACCCAATTTGGGCCGTGCCGCTCGAAATTTAGTGCCTTACGCCGTTGAAACTAGATTTAACTAGACCGCATGTAGCGATTGAAACTATTGTTGGACAATTTAATACCTTTTTCGATCAGCAGGAAATGATGTCGCCTTTCCAAGCACCCGGGAAGAGTATGGGCACCTAGTATGTGTCCACATAATGCCTCATAGTCGCCAATAATCGTACGGGTGAAGCTAATCTGGTGCCCCTTAAGCTCATCTCGTGGCCTCTCAGCTGGTCTTGGCCTCTTGAGCTGATTATTTACCCTCTGAGCTGATCTGGTGCCCCTGAGTCAATCGAGTGCCCCACTGAGCAAATAATTGTGCCTCCTGAACCTATATAATGCCTCCGAGCTTGCTTGGTGCCCTAATAGCTGGTTTAGTGCCCCTGGGGCTAATTCGGGCCCCCAAGCTGATCTCATGCCTCCCCAAGTTGATCTACTGTCTCCTAACTCAATATGGTGCCTCTTCAGCTGATTAGGTGCCCCCTCAGCTGATTATTAATATCTCCTTAGATGGTCTGGTGCCCTCTGAGCTGTTCTGGTGGGCCCTGAGCCCATCTTGTGTCCCCTGAGCTGTTATGTTGCTCCTGAGCTGATTTAGACCCCTGCCATAGCCTGGGGGGGGGCTGGGAGCTGATCTGGCCCCCCGAGCGGATCAATCTGGTGCCACCTGAGCTGCACTAATGCCCCTGAGTCGATCGGGTGCCTTCTTAGTCCATCTGATGCCCTCTGAGTTAGTCTGGTACCCCTGAGCTAGTCTGGTGCCCTTTAAGCTGACCTGGGCCTCCTTACGTGATTTCATGAGCAGCTCTAAAGCCCTGAGATGAGCTGGGCCCACAGAGGCTGATGAGGGCCCCTGAGATGGTATGGGGCTCCTGAGCTGATTAAGTGCCTCCTGACTTGATCTGGCCTCCGGGCTGATCCCTCTGGTGCCCCCTGAGCAGATATGTTACCCACTGAGCTAAACTAATGCCCTCTGAGTCGTTCTGGTGCCTCCTGAGCCATCAATGTGCCTCCGGAGCCCATCTTATGCCCTCTGAGCTAGCCTGGTAACCCTGAGCTAGTTTGGTGCTCCCTGGGCCAATATGATGCCCTTTAAGCTGATCTGGGCCTCCTGAGTTCATTACGTGACTTCCTGAGCAGCACTGGGGCCCTGAGCTGAGCTGGGCCCATAGAGGCTGATGAGGGCCCCTGAACTGGTATGGTGCTCCTAACTTGATCTGGTAACCCCGAGCTGATCTGGGCCCCGAGCTAGTCGGGGACAATTGATCTGATCCCTTTGTCCCCGAAGCTGATCTGGTGCCTTATGGGCAGATCTGGTGTCCCCTGAGCAGCTCTGGGGCTCCTGAACTGGTTGGGCCCCGAGCTGGTTGGGGATCACTGAGCTGATTGAGTGCCCCTGACTTGATCTTGCCCCTTGACCTGACTTGAGGCCCCTGAACTGATCTGGGGCCCCAAGAGCTGATTTCGGGCCCAAGAGCGGATCTGGGTTCTGAGGGTACCCTGAGCTGGTCTGGGCGCTGAGCTTGTGAGAGCCCCTAATGTTGGCTTGGGGCCCCTGAGGTGATCTGGCGCCTTAAACTGTTCTGGGGGCTTCTTGAACTAGTTAAAGGCCCTATGAGCCTATCTGTGGTCCATTGAGCTAGTTTGATGACCTCATCTCTGGGGCCAATGAGCTAGTCTAGTCCCATGAGCTGCTCTGGGGCCCTGATCTACATCAGGAGGCCCTGAGGTGGTCTTGAATAGACAGATAATAAGAACACAGGGCCAACTCCCATCATCTCGGGGCGGGGTCACTGAGCTATTCTAGTCCCTGAAGGCACAACTGGGGGGGATGGGGGAAGCTGCTCTGGAGGCCTCTGATCCACACTTGGGGACCCAAGAGCTGGTCTTGAATAGATGGGGGGATAAGAACACGATGGAAACTCCCTTGTAAAACGGAGCTAACGAGGAATGAGGAATCTCTAAAATGGCTTGTGATCCCTAGGGATCTCTGGTTATATAAATTGCTTATTATACTAGTGGATTCTGGGAAGGGATGATAAAAAGGCATGTGCCCCTGAGCTCAGAGCACAGTCCCCTAAACCAGGATTTCTACTAATTAATTTAAATGAATTTATTTAAATGAAGAACAAGTTTTCACAAATTTTATCCCTGTCTCACCATCCCCATCCAAACCACTGGGCTGTTCACCTTTTCTTTACTCTTAACTGGGACCGATCCTAAAGAATATGGAACTTAATAAACGCGTTCAAAAGGTATCTCCCAAATTATTCCGGCAGCAAAAATTGTGTTCTTCCAAAGGCACTATGCCACTCCTCGTCCCACGATGATTGTGGGAGGCAAGGAACTTTATCCGCGTTCAGCCAGGGCTCCCTCGTCACGACAAAACCAGTGGGCATAACAAATAAATTTTCGACTCCAATATGCCTTACCTTGCACATGGTAACAGATATCACATGTTCCGCTGATTTCTCTGATGGTAAGTACTTGCATGAGTTGGCTGATTTTCCCTTAAATCTAACCAAAACAGTCGTGTTTTGGCTACTTCCATGACATTTTGGTGATTTTTTTATTGTTTCGGTTTTAATAGAGTTTTCCTTCTCCGTCAATAATTTATTTGCATTTTTATTGAACCAAAGATGCCCCAAAAATGATATCAACAAAGATATAGTAAACTTTTTTAGGTTAAGTTAAAAAGTGCCCTTTTTCCCGGGGTGCCCTTTAAAGTTGGTGTGCTTCCCAATACCAAAGCTCTGGCTGCGCCCCTGGTGTTATTAACAGGAATTTGCAATGTCAGATCCAGGTTTTCTCTTTGTAGGGGAAGAAGGTGGCATTTATACCAGAATCTATGAGGGTGCCGAGAGTGGCCAGGGTTTTGCTACAGAGTTGTAGTGTATGGGAAGGAACAAAACGCGAATGTTGTTTTAGGCGAATTTAGTTTTCGAATCCGGGCAGCGCAGCCACCGAGATACCCATGCTCGCACCCTTGGGATGGGGGTAGCAGTAGACGTTTCAGGGTTCACCTGGTCTTGATCGGGGAGGGAGGTAACGTTCAGTGACGGCTTTGTATACTTTTGTTTCGGAGAGGGGGCTAGGGGTGTTCAACCCTATGCACACCTTCTCCGAACAACCCCTTTCTATCGGTATCCAGAAATATGGCGGAGTTTCAGCCCCATAGACATCTTGCATCCGCTGTTGGCAGCGTTCCGCCGGAATATACCCCTGGGCTATGATATATGATCTGACTATGCTAGGTCAAATTTGGAAATTGACCTGACCTCGAGCCAGGCCAGCAGTTCACCTGGCATGTTCATGCCGTACATCAATCGGTATGTGACCTAAGATTACCTCTAGGTCAGATGCTCGAATTCCCAAACTGATAGCCGGAGCTTCCATTTTCTTTTATTGTGCTAGGCTTGTCTCAAGCAGTCGATTGATGTACGACATGACCTTGTCAGGTCAACATGTAAACCTGACCTGGCTCGAGGTCAGGTCAATTTCCAAATTTGACCTAGCATAGTCAGATCATAGATCATTCGATTTGTCAAGATGAGACAAATCCAATGTATAAAAATGCATAAGATTTGGTTCCAGCTCAGCCCGGTAAGAATCCACAGGGGTAAATCCACAGGGGTAAATCCACAAGGGTAAATCCACAGGGGTAAATCGACAGGGGTAAATCGACAGGGGTAAATCCACAGGGGTAAATCCACAGGGGTAAATCCACAGGGTAAATCCATAGGGGTAAATCCATAGGGGTAAATCCATAGGGGTAAATCCACAGGGGTAAATCCACAGGGGTAAATCCACAGGGGTAAATCCACAGGGGTAAATCCATAGGGGTAAATCTGCACTGCCCCCTGCTAATCCTATGCAACCTTCTTTGACCTCGGGTGACCTCTATATTGACCTGACCTAAACATTGTCCGAATAAATTATCTTCGTCTCGTCAAGAGCTTTGTAATGTCGTCCTAAAGTTTTCTTCAGCTTTCCCATGGAATGAAATATGGAGGGGGAGGGGTCAAAATACGCCGACGGCATGTATACGAGCCCCGTGTTCAGCTTGGTTTGACATGCTTGTAAAAAATATTCAGATTTTTATTGTTGATTTTCATGGTTTCTGATGAGCTCTTTCATGTGGTGGTATCATATTTGAAATTAATACTTAAGAACACATTTTGAAATCCATTCAAAACTACAACTATTTTCATATCAATGAAAAATTCAAAACCACGACCAATATGTTCATTGGTTCATTTTCAACATGTCTATACATCTATATAAAATTTTACCGGGTTATGTGCATTTTGACAGAAGAAAATGGTTGCCGAAAAAATATTGTACGGGCGTAGTGTAAATTTGCCAAAAGGCTGTAACTCCTGAACAGTTGCGGATCTACCCGGTCGGTTTGGGAGGGGCAAACCGAAGTCAAAAGTCGAAAAGCAAAAAAAAAAAACGTCGCGCCGTGAAAGCTGCGCTACAACATCACTTCCCGGTAAAATTTTTTTAATTTTGGGTATTTGAGGCGAAAAGTAAAAAAAAAAACGTCACGGGTTGAATAATATGGGCTTGAGATACTTTTTCCGGTGCGAGGTCCAATAATTACACTGAACTTGACTGGTTCTGTTTGAAGTTGAGAGTTAAAGCACCAGAATCTTGCTTATAAACAAAAAAGGAGTTGGGAAAAAGGAGGTCGATGACTTTGGGGGGGGCAAAAACACAGTTTTGCCCCGAGCTTTCCATTGGGGGGGGCAAATGCCTTTTGTCCCCCTTGATCCGCCACTGCTCCTGAACGATTGGACTTGGAGTCATGTGTATCCAAGGGTGGAGCTAGATCAACGTTTGGGGAGGGGGTAAGGGACCGAAACTCGTGAAGAAATGTGTTTTTTTAGAAATCGGGGATTTGAGGGGAGGGGCAATTTTCCGCCCCCCTAGATCCCGCAACGCGTGTATATTAGGTGTAACGATGGGGTATTGATGGTGTCATTTGGGGATAACTGACAGGTGGAGCTGGCGTAACTTTGGGATTTTTAAGCTAAGGTGAGCGTAAACAGGGGGTAAACTAGGTGTAAAGGAGGTTACTCCTGCAGGCAGTAACAACTTGCTCAGTGAGGGGATATCATAAGGGTTAGTCCAGCGTATTTTTGGTGTCCATAAGGGGTAATTAGTGTGTCATTTAAACATACTTGAGAGGTAACTCAGATGAAACTAAGGAATAAGGTTAGAGTAATCGGTGGGTAGGATAAGTGTTATGGTGGGGGACAAATAGACCTACGACCACTTTACTCCTTTAGGGAGTAGAAAATTGTCTCAGTGCAGTCGGAAGCAGACGCGGACTCGGAATAGCACGGGTCCAGTCGGAAGCAGACGCGGACTCGGAATAGCACGGGTCCAGTCGGAAGCAGACGCGGACTGGGAATAGCACGGGACCAGTCGGAAGCAGACGCGGACTCGGAATAGCACGGGTCCAGTCGGAAGCAGACGCGGACTGGGAATAGCACGGGTCCAGTCGGAAGCAGACGCGGACTCGGAATAGCACGGGACAAGTCGGAAGCGGGACCGAAAGTGCTTCCAAATCCACCGCCGCCGCAGCGGCGCTGCCAGGCAGTGGAAGTATACGGGTACAGGCCTGCAGAAATCTCAAGTCATAATTTCCGTTCCCTTTACTGGGCAGCATTATTTGCGTTCGTAATTTTCATTCATACAGCGCACTCACGTTTTGTGCATCCAAGGCGGAAGCATCTATCCACCACCATCGCACTATGTGTCGTATAGGCTGCTCTGGTCTCCCCAAGCCGCTCGGCAGAAGCCGAGCCCTTACATGAGGGCCGCGGACGGGAGACCGGACTGGTGGATGACTTTAAAGGCCGATCAGGCCCGTGCACCCACAAACAGGGACACCGGCTGGCAAGACGTTGATTCCACTGCTGTGGCGCGCACTCCCCAGTGTACCGCTGTTTCCTGGGTAGGAGGCAGCCGCGGAACAGGCAGCCACAGGTCAGCCTTGATCCAGGGCCTTCCACACTCGAGAGAATCGCAGCTTCGTCAACCGTGCCACGGGTGGTGGCAATTGCGAAAAGGTTTAGGGGTGTTTCCGAACCGACCGGTCAACACTTCGTTCAGCACAAGACGGTGAACGGAAAAGAGCAAATATGTCTGGAGTACTGGAGACGTGTTCCTAGGAGCGACTGGTCCAAGAGGTCCTCAGTGCGCACGTTGTCTCAGGCTGTGAGCCCAACCCGGACCCACCCGGCTGCAGAGCTTTAGCGCTTTTCCGCCGAGCCCCCACATCGGGATAGGAGCAGCTCACTGTTCAAACCGTACCCCTCCCCAACCCTCCAGCTGCCAACTGTTCATACCGCACCCCTCCCCAACCCTCCAGCTGCCAACTGTTCATACCGCACCCTTCCCCACCCCTGCAGCCCCCAAATGTTCATACTGCACCCTTCCCAACCCTCCAGCTGCCAACTGTTCATACTGCACCCTTTCCCACCCCTGCAGCCCCCAACTGTTCATACCGCACCCCTCCCAAACCCTCCAGCTGCCAACTGTTCATACTGCACCCCTCCCCAACCCTCCAGCTGCCAACTGTTCATACTGCACCCCTCCCCACCCCTGCAGCTGCCAGTTGTTCATACTGCACCCCTCCCCAACCCTGCAGCTGCCAGTTGTTCATACTGCACCCTTCCCCACCCCTCCAGCTGCCAACTGTTCATACTGCACCCCTCCCCAACCCTGCAGCTGCCAACTGTTCATACTGCACCCTTCCCCACCCCTCCAGCTGCCAGTTGTTCATACTGCACCCTTCCCCACCCCTCCAGCTGCCAACTGTTCATACTGCACCCTTCCCCACCCCTGCAGCCCCCAACTGTTCATACTGCACCCTTTCCCACCCCTGCAGCCCCCAACTGTTCATACCGCACCCCTCCCCAACCCTCCAGCTGCCAACTGTTCATACCGCACCCCTCCCCAACCCTCCAGCTGCCAACTGTTCATACTGCACCCTTCCCCACCCCTGCAGCCCCCAACTGTTCATACTGCACCCTTTCCCACCCCTGCAGCCCCCAACTGTTCATACCGCACCCCTCCCCAACCCTCCAGCTGCCAACTGTTCATACCGCACCCCTCCCCAACTCTCCAGCTGCCAACTGTTCATAGTGCACCCTTCCCCACCCCTGCAGCCCCCAACTGTTCATACCGCACCCCTCCCCAACCCTACAGCTGCCAACTGTTCATACCGCACCCCTCCCCAACCCTCCAGCTGCCAACTGTTCATACTGCACCCTTCCCCACCCCTGCAGCCCCCAACTGTTCATACTGCACCCTTTCCCACCCCTGCAGCCCCCAACTGTTCATACCGCACCCCTCCCCAACCCTCCAGCTGCCAACTGTTCATACCGCACCCCTCCCCAACCCTCCAGCCCCCAACTGTTCATACCGCACCCCTCCCCAACCCTGCAGCTGCCAGCTGTTCATACTGCACCCCTCCCCAACCCTCCAGCTGCCAACTGTTCATACTGCACCCTTCCCCACCCCTCCAGCTGCCAAATGTTCATACTGCACCCTTCCCCAACCCTCCAGCTGCCCACTGTTCATACCGCATCCTTCCCCACCCCTCCAGCTGCCAACTGTTCATACTGCACCCCTCCCCAGCCCTGCAGCTGCCAATTGTTCATACTGCACCCCTTTCCCACCCCTCCAGCTGCCAACTGTTCATACTGCATCCTTCCCCAACCCTGCAGCTGCCAACTGTTCATACTGCACCCCTCTCCAACACTGCAGCTGCCAACTATTCATACTGCACCCTTCCCCACCCCTCCAGCCACCAACTGTTCATACCGCACCCCTCCCCAACCCTCCAGCTGCCAACTGTTCATACTGCACCCTTCCCCACCCCTCCAGCTGCCAACTGTTCATACAGCATCCCTCTCCAACACTGCAGCTGCCAACTCTTCATACTGCACCCTTCCCCACCCCTCCAGCAACCAACTGTTCATACCGCCTTCTTCCCCACCCCTCCAGCTGCCCACTATTCATACCGCATCCTTCCCCCACCCCCTCCAGCTGCCAACTGTTCATACTGCACCCCTCCCCAACCCTGCAGCTGCCAGTTGTTCATACCGCACCCCTCCCCAACCCTCCAGCTGCCAACTGTTCATACTGCACCCTTCCCCACCCCTCCAGCCACCAACTGTTCATACCGCACCCCTCCCCAACCCTCCAGCTGCCAACTGTTCATACTGCACCCCTCCCATCCCTGCAGCTGCCAACTGTTCATACTGCACCCCTTCCCAACCCTGCAGTCACCAAATGTTCATACTGCACCCTTCCCCACCCCTCCAGCTGCCAACTGTTCATACTGCACCCATCCCAAACCCTGCAGCTGCCAACTGTTCATACTGCACCCTTCCCCAGCCCTGCAGCTGCCAGCATTTCATACTGCACCCTGCACTAGCCTTGCAAACTCACAATACAGCGAAATCCGCTCACATTTTTAGCCTTATTCTAGCCAATTTAGTCATGGTCCAGTCTTGAAAAATTGAATCCGGTGCATCTGCTATATTGAGCTATCGGGGACACTGGTTACCAAACTGCAGCAGGGCACTGGTTACCAGACTGCAGTGGGATAATACTAGACTGCAGCAGGGCACTGGTTACCAGACTGCAGCGGAGCTCTGGTCCCAGACTGCAGCGGGATAATACCAGACTGCAGCAGGGCACTGGTTATCAAACTGTAGCGGGATAATACCAGACTGCAGCGGGATAATACCACGCTGCAGCAGGGCACTGGTTACCAGACTGCAGTGGAGCTCTGGTTACCAGACCGCAGCGGATAATACCAGACTGCAGCAGGGCACTGGTTACCAGACTGCAGCGGAGGTCTGGTTACCAGACTGCAGCGGGATTATACCAGACTGTAGCGGGGCACTGGTTACCAGCCTGCAGCGGGGCACTGGTTACCAGACTACAGCGAAGCTCTGGTTACCAGACTGCAGCAGGGCACTGGTTACCAGACTGCAGCGGAGTTCTGGTTACCAGACTGCAGCGGGGCACTGGTAACCAGACTGCAGCAGGGCACTGGTTACCAGACTGCAGCGGGGCACTTGTTACCAGACTGCAGCGGGGCACTGGTTACCAGAATGCAGCAGGGCACTGGTTACCATACTCCAGCGGGGCACTGGTTACCAGACTGCAGCGAGGCACTGGTTACGACTGTAGCAGGGCACTGGTTACCAGACTTCAGCGGAGCTCTGGTTACCAGACTGCAGCGGGATAATACCAGACTGCAGCGGGGCACTGGTTGCCAGACTGCAGCGGAGCTCCGGTTACCAGACTGCAGCGGAGCACTGGTTACCAGACTGCAGTGGGATAATACCAGACTGCAGCATGGCACTGGTTACCAGACTGCAGCGGAGCTCTGGTTACCAGACTGCAGCGGAGCTCTGGTTACCAGACTGCAGCGGGATAATACCAGACTGCAGCGGGGCACTGGTTACCAGACTGCAGCGGAGCACTGGTTACCAGACTGCAGCGGGGCACTGGTTACCAGGCTGCAGCGGAGCACTGGTTACCAGACTGCAGCGCGCCCCCTGAAATGGTCACGGCGCCCCCTGAGAGGTCGATGGCACCCCCTGAAATGTCGCTTCCCCAGGATGCGAAAATCTGCGCCCACCGCTAGAATTTGGCGCCCACCTGATGGTTTTGCCGGTCCAAGCTGGCGTCCCTTAGTCCGGGTGGCGCCCCCCCTAATCCGCAATCCTGGATCCGCCTGTGGCTGCGGCACTTCTCAGCACGGCTGCGGCACCTCTCAGCACGGCTGCGGCACCTCTCAGCACGGCTGCGGCACCTCTCAGCACGGCTGCGGCACCTCTCAGCACGGCTGCGGCACCTCTCAGCACGGCTGCGGCACCTCTCAGCACGGCTGGGGCACCTCTCAGCACGGCTGCGGCACCTCTCAGCACGGCTGAGGCACCTCTCATCACGGCTGCGGCACCTCTCAGCACGGCTGCGGCACCTCTCAGCATGGTTGTGGCACCTCTCCTTGAGAAACCGTGCACCCCGAGGACGGCATGAAGATGCCATGCAGCCGAGAGGACCCCGATCACGTCACTTCCGGCTGGTTTCAGGCGGTCCGCCCACGTGGCAACCTCTAGAAACGCCCCTCCAGACGCCAGCGCGCGGCCACTCCCAACGCACCAACATCACAGCGCCGCAGCTCAACTCAGCCCCATAGTGCCCAGCACACCAGCAGCTTTACAATTTTCAACTGTTAAACATGGCAACGACAAATATGAAATATTCAGGTAGGTTAATTGCGACCACTTTAATTGTACCTACTCACCGAGAGTTGGGATTCCCGTGGGTACGTTTTCTGACGACCCGTTCCGAAGTTGTCTGGGAATGCCGCCGGATACGCGATTCTGCGCGGGGAGATTGGGGCTGTCACAAAACATCGCGCTGCTCTCCAGCCGACTGTCGGGGCCGCGCCGCCGCCGCCGCCGCCGCCGCCAACAGAGAAGTTTTCGATGTGGGTCATTGTACGAGGCATACCGACGGTGCAGATTCAGCCAACTCACCGTCTGCGCCAGGCGGGATTCATACAACTTTTGGCATGGTTCGGGCCTCAAAGCCGGCATGGGGCGGAGCCTCACGGTTATGACGTCATACAGAGGAGACACTAGACCTTCAGAGTGCGGAAAGGCGGGGCCACGGCAAATGGTTTGACGTATGTCAAAATATCGTAAGGTCCTTAACTTGGCGCTAGAAGGAAGCGTAATAAGCCAGGATTGCGTAATACCAGAGGGGACGGCGTTACCGAATTTTGAAACTTCCACCGGAATTTCTACTACCTTCGCTCAGACCGCTATCACCGCTAGAGGGGAGTCCTTTGGTTCCGCGATCTCGACGCAGGGACCCAACCTGTTCCCACGGGACTCAGGAAAGGGCTAGGGTTAATAGGTCACACCCATGCCGGGACCAGTCACTGATCAAACACGGCTTATGTAATAGCTTGGAGTCTCAGCAAACACAATATGTCTGCTCTTTGGAAGATAATGTTTGTAATTTGAAATTAAAAATTGTGCTGCTTGGTTATTTTGACCCAAAATAAGAACTCCAATCTTCAGGACCCCCACGCACCCACACATACATAGGGCCTGTTCCAGCGCCTCCTCAAACCTGATCTAACCTCCTCAAAGCTTCTCCAACTTCCTCTCGCCCGGTCCAGCGCCTCCTTAAACTCCCTCCAAGCTCGCCAAAGCTCATCTCAAATCTAATCCAATCTCCTCTCAAACAAAAGGTGGTTTTTCAGAGGAGGTTGGAGGAGGCCCAATTGTGGCGCACGAATTTCAACTGAGAAACTAAAATAAGTTGTTTTACAAAGAAAAACGACCTTTGTGGGCAGCTAAAGGTTTTGATTCCGTTGTTTTTCTGCATGCCACTTTCACTAAAATACATTAAATGAGCATCAGAGGCCTTCAAATTTGATTAGTTTCTTATCTTTGCCACGCCTGCCATATTGGCGCTGATCAGGCGCAATCAGCTGATATCTCATCCCATCTCATCTCAAATCGTTCCAGCGGACACCGGTTTTTGCGCCTGCTCCGACTTACTCCAAGCTACTCTCATCTTTTTTTGTAAGGAGGCGCTGAAACAAACCCATAGAGACCCATCACAGAGCCCTAAGCAGCAGTGGCTCCAGATCCACTGCTTCAGATCCACTGCTTCAGATCCACT
The DNA here is from genome assembly GCA_034440635.1 of Lepas anatifera. NCBI lineage: Eukaryota > Metazoa > Arthropoda > Thecostraca > Lepadidae > Lepas > Lepas anatifera. The sequence goes on from JAOTON010000266.1 coordinate 28,146, forward strand.
GCTTCAGAAGATCCAGTGCTTGTCTGTTCAGGGCTAATGATCACCGCTGTGCGACTCGCGAGTCAGAGTAGAAGTTTAACTCAAATTCCGACTCGTTAAACTCTGAGTTGAGTTGAATTGAGTCGAAAAAAATTAGACAGGTGAGAAGAGTTGAGTTGAGTCGGTTCACACCACGTCAATGAGTTGAGTTGAGTTGAGTTGTAAAGACAGCGAGTCAAATGAGTTGACGACAAAAGTTGACTCAGTATGTAGGGGAGACCAGGGCAAAACGGACACCCAAGTGTTTTTCTAACATAGCAAGCTCAATAGCGGGCCGAAAAGTTTTAGCTATACACCCTGACGTAGCCTAATGAATTGTGTCTTTATGTAAGAGGTATCGACTTGAAAAATTAATTTGGAAAAACATGACAGCAAAATATATTAGCTAATGTTTTTTGGCCGTTTTGCCCCAGCCCTGGGGCATAATGGTTTTCAGGAAGGTGCAAAACGGACAGTATGACTGCCAGAGGCGCAGCCAGAGCTTTCGTATGGGGGGGGCACACCAACTTTGAGGGGCACCCCGGGAAAAAAGGGCACTTTTTTAACGTAACCTAAAAAAACTTACTATATCTTTGTTTATATCATTTTTTGGGCATCTTTGGTTCAATAAAAATGCAAAGAATTTATTGACGGAGAAGGAAAACTCGATTAAAACCGAAAAAAGGAACAAAATATCGCCAAAATGGCATGGAAGTAGCCAAAACACTACTTTTTGGGAAAGATTTAAGGATAGCCAACTCATGCAAGTACTTAACATCAGCAGAGCATGTGATATCTGTTACAATGTGCAGGTTAAGGCATATTGGAGTCGAAATTTTTTGTTATGCCCACTGGTTTTGTCGTGACGAGTGAGCCTGGCTGAACGCGGATTAAGTTCCTTGCCTCCCACAATCGCCGTGGGACGAGGAGTGGCATAGTGTCTTTGGAAGAACATATTTTTGCTGCCGGAAAAATTTGGGAGATACCTTTTGAACTCGTTTATTAAGTTCCATATTCTCAAGCATCGGTCCCAGTTAAGAGTAAATAAAAGGTGAACAGGCCGGTGGTTTAGATGGGAATGGTGCGACATGGCTGAAAATTGTAACAACTAATTCTTCATTTAAATTAATTTGTAGAAATCCTGGTTTAGGGGACTGTGCTCTGAGCTCAGGGGCACATGCTTTTTTATCATCCCTTCCCGGAATCCACCAACATAATAAGCAATTTATATAACCAGGGGTGCCTAGGTATCACAAGCCGTTTTAAAGATTCCTCATTCCTCGTTAGCTCCGTTTTACAAGGGGAGTTTCAATTGTGTTCTTATTCCCCATCTATTCAAGACCAGCTCTGGGGCCCCCAAATGTGGATCAGAGGCCCCCAGAGTAGCTTCCCCCATCCCCCAGTTGTGCCTCCAGGGACTAGACTAGCTCAGTGACCCCGCCCCGAAATGATGGGAGTTGGCCTTGTGTTATTATTATCTGTCTATTCAAGACCACCTCAGGGGCCCCTGATGTAGATCAGGCCACAAAGCAGCTCATGCTTCACCCAGGGACTAGACTAGCTCATTGGTCCCAGAGATGAGGTCATCAGACTAGCTCAATGGGCCACAGATAGGCTCATAGGGCCTTAAACCAGTTCAAGAAGCCCCAGAACAGTTTAAGGCGCCAGATCACCTCATGGGGCCTCAAGCCAACTTAAGGGGCACTCACAAGCTCAGCGCCCAGACCAGCTCAGGGTACACTCAGAACCTAGACCCGCTCTTGGGCCCCAGATCAGCTCTTGTGGCCCCAGATCAGGTCAGGGGGCAGGATCAGGTCAGGGCCACTAAATCAGCTCAGGAATCCCTCACCAGCTCGGGGCCCAAGGACTTCAAAAGCCCCAGAGCTGCTCAGGGAACACCAGATCGGCCCATAGGGCACCAGATCAGCCTCGGGGACAAATAATCAGATCAGTGGTCCCCGACCAGCTCCGGGGCTCAGATCAGCTTGGGAATACCAGATCAAGTCAGGAGGCACTTAATCAGCTCAGGAGCCCCATACCATCCCAGGGGCCCTCATCAGCCTCTGTGGGCCCAGCTCAGCTCAGGGCTTTAGATCTGCTCATGAAATCACGTAAGGAGGCCCAGATCAGCTTAAAGGGCACCAGATTACTCAGGGGGGCATCAGATGGGCTCAGGAGGCACGAGATTGACTAAGGGGCATTAGTGCAGCTCAGATGGCACCAGATCGATCCGCTCGGGGTCCAGATCAGCTCCCAGCCCCCAGACTATGGCAGGAGCCTAAATCAGCTCAGGGAGCAACGTAACAGCTCGGGGGACACAAGGTGGGCTCAGGGCCCACCAAACCAGCTCAGGGGGGGACCAGACCATCTAAGGAGATATCAATAATCAGTTGAGGGGGCACCTAATCAGCTGAAGAGGCACCATATTGACTTAGGAGACAGAATCAACTTGGGGAGGCATCAGATCAGTTCGGGGGCCCGAATCAGCTCAAGGGGCACTAAATCAGCTATTAGGGCACCAAACAAGCTCGGAAGCATTAGACTAACTCAGAGAGCATTATACAGGTTCAGGAGGCACAATTATTTGCTCAGTGGGGCACTCGATTGACTCAGGGGCACCAGATCAGCTTAGAGGGCAAGTAATCAGCTCAAGGGGCCAAGACCAGCTGAGAGGCCACGAGATGAGCTCAAGGAGCACCAGATTGGCTTTACCCTTACAATTATTGGCGATGATGAGGCATTAGGTGGGCACATACTAGGTGCCCATACTCTTCCCGGGTGCTTGGAAAGGCGATAGAATGCCCTAGCTGACCGAGAAAGGTATTAAGTTGTCCAACAATAGTTTCAATCGCTACATGCGGTCCAGTTAAATCTAGGTTCAACGGCTAGGGCACTAAATTTCGAGCGGCACGACCCAAATTGGGTACACCACCTGACAATCAAAAGGGCACCCCGGCAGTGATGGGGGCACGTGCCCCTGTGCCTTCCTGGCGGCACCCCTGGACAGTAGATCAACTCCGGGAGGCATTAAATAAGCTCAGGGGGCCCGGATCAGCTCAAGGGGCACCAAAACAGCTAAAAGTACACCAGGCAAGCTCGGAGGCATCAAACTAACTCAGAGAGTATTTTATAGGCTCAGAAGGCACATTTATTTTCTCAGGAGGGCGCCAGATTGACTAAGAGGGCACCAGATCAGCTCAGAGAGCACATGATCAGCTCCAGGGGGCACCAAATGAGCTCCGCCCGTACGATTATTGGCGACGAAGAGGCATTATCTGGAAACGGATTACGTGCCTATGCTTTTCCCGAGTGCTTGGAAAGGCCACAGAATGCCCTAGCTGACCAAAAAGGCACTTAGTTGTCAAAAAATAGTTGAAATCGCTAAATGCAGTCTAGTTACATCTAGGTTCAACGGCGCAGCGCACTAAATTTCGAGCGGCACGGCCCAAAGAGGGTAGGTATACCACCTGGCAATCAAAAGGGCACCCGGCACCGATGGGTGCACGTGCCCCCTGTGTCCCCTGGCTGCGGCCCTGGACAGTAAATAAACTACGGGAGGCATTAAATAAGTTCAGGGGGCCCGAATCAGTTTAAGGGGCACTAAAACAGCTAATAGGGCAACGGGCAATCTCGGAGGCATCAGACTAACTCAGAGAACATTATATAGATTCAGAAGGCACAATTATTTTCTCAGGGGGGGGCACCAGATTGACTACGAGGGCATCAGATCAGCTCAGAGGGCACATTATCAGCTCCAGGGTTCAGGACCAGCGCTCAGCGGGCACCAGATGAGCTCAAGGGGCACCAGATTAGCTCTGCCCATACGATTATTGGCGACGATGAGGCATTATCTGGAAACGGATTACGTGCCTATACTCTTCCCGGGTGCTTGGAAAGGTGACAGAATGCCCTAACTGACCAAAAAGGCACTTAATTGTCAAACAATAGCTTAAATCACTAAATTCAGTCTAGTTCCATCTAGGCTCAACGACGTAGGGTACTAAATTTCGAGCGACACGGCCCAAAGAGGGCACACCACCTGACAATCAAAAGGGCACCCCGGCACCGATGGGGGGGCACGTGCCCCCTGTGCCCCCCCGGCTGCGCCCCTGATGACTGCTGTCATTGGACTTTGTCCAAGCACCCCCAATGATATATAAACTCATATCCCTGGCAGCCTGGGTAACATGGCGAAAAAACATCATGTTTTCGTTAAGGCGTCAACATCTTTTAAAGGGAGATATGCGAAAAAATTATTATTGTGGTTTCTTGCTATTTGAAAAATCCTGATAACAAAACTATCAATTATTTTTTGTATCTTCGGCAAAATTTTGGGAGGTCACTCACTTATTATCGAAATAAGTTAAAAGTTTCGATAAAATGCTCATCACTTACCCATGTCCATACCCATCACTTACTTTTCGAAAACTATTTTAAGTTGAAAAGTAATGTTTTTTTATCATACAAATGTTTGTTTTTCTGTATTTGTATTTGATTAATTTTAAAAAAACTTTTAAAAATTACAAAATTAATTAGTTTGACCTAGAAACGGAAAAAACATAATTAGTCAAGTCTTCATCGGTTTCGTACCTCGGGTCTTGAGCCATTTTCTGCTTCCACCCCAGGATGACAAAACGTTTGCGTCAGATAGGTCACGTGACCCCGGTTTGAGAATTCCTAGGCTTCTGATTGGTTAATTGTGATTTCTTTTAAGCCCTATATTTCTGCTGGGCCCGGGGGCTGGTACAGTGCCTACGGGGGCAGGTGCGCCCGTCTCAGAGGGGCGAGAGATACTCACACAACCCCTCCGATCAGAACGCACCCACCCCCTTGACGCCATCAGCCCAGTGGGCCGGCAGGGCGATGAGTCGGGACGAAGCAAAACGCAGCAGCCCTCACGCAGCGGAGACTGCGGTTCACCAGGCGCGCGCAAAAGGCCGGAGTCTCGCAAATCGACGGTTTCTTAGACCCCGGCCCACGTCACGCCCGGCAAGAACTATCACAGTCCCCACCACGAAGGGTGCCGCGCCGCACGCCCGAAACATAATCCCCCTGCCCAGCTGGACCGAGCGACAGTGCCCGTAGACACTGCCGCGTAGCTAGGCCGCCCGCGGCAGCCTACGGACGGCTTACCCCCGGTTGGATCGAGATATCTGGGCCAAAGGGGGCGTGTTGGAGCCCTCGGGACTGACCCGCTCGAGGGGGACCTCAACCCCCTAGGATAAAGTCAACCTCGTCGCCGGGGCTCGAGATAGGCCTCGAGTGGGCGCCTTACACCCATAAAATGCCGAAGAAGGCAAATAACTGTGAAACCTATAACTAAAGCGTAAAAAGGGGACAGGAACTAAAAATAGTCAACAAAATAAGAAAAAAACAAACAGGAGCCACATACTGGGGGTACAGGACAGAGCTGACCCGATCCAATACGGTTACCGACCAGGTAACGAAGGGCCCGTAAGGCAGCCATCAGCATCGCCGCGGACCTCATCATCAGAGCCACCGACCACAACGCCGACTCTAACCGACCGAAGTCAGAAGAGGCGGCGGTCGTCGGAGGGCTAGAAAAGATGTATCCGCGGCGATGCGACAAGGTGCCTCCCAAGGCTGACTGGGGCCCCGGGCGCGTCACGCCCCGTTACTCCAATCTTTACTTGCCGGACGAATCCTGCAAGTGAAAATCGGTCCCCTGAGGGGCGTTAAGTTTAGAAAAAAGTAGCAAAAGTCCATTTCGCCCCACCAATAGGGTAACATGGCCACTCCATGGGGAGAGATGGACAAGATGAAAAAAGTGAACGAACCAGGCCTTGAAGATTTCCATCTGCATCCACCCACTAGGCGACTGTCGTCCGCCGCGGGAAGGGGGCATTTTCTTACTTTTTCCGTCAAAGGGTCAAAGGGGTCATGCCTTTTTTGCACTTTTAATGACGGAGGATTTAAGTATTAAGGGCTGTCGTAACACTGTACAAAGGTTGATCTAGGATCGCCGATCAGGGGGGCGGGGCACCTTAGCGGGGGCGCCATCCGGGCCAGGGGGCGAGCGCGCACTCAGAGGGGGAGGGCAGCGGGCCCGGGCCCCCAAACGCTTTGGCTCCAAAGTGCCGCCCCCATCCATGTGGGGCGCCGAAGGCGCTCATCGAGGGGAACGATGAGCCCTCACCTGACTTTTAGAGGCAGTGCTACGCTGACTGTCGTCCCTGCACCCAACATGCCGCCCCCTACACTGACTTTACTGCCCCTGCACCCAACACGCCGCCCTCTAAAAAATTACACCAGGTCCGTGGAGCAAACAATTCACTGCTCTCACCAGGATGCGAAAATTGGCCGCCCTTTGGGTGAAAAAGTGCGTCCCCTGAGAAAAAATGCAGCCCCTCCACCGTCATGCTGCCCCCTCTCATCAGCCGCCCCCGCCCCCCAAATAAAAATCCTGGGTGCGCGCCTACCAGAGGGTGCCACTTTTGAAGCACAAAACTTATCAGGTGGGCGCCAAATCCTCTACTTAGGCCTAAGAGTGTCCCTCCCCGCTCCTGAGGGGAGGGGTTGGAAGCGACACTTTAGGGGGCTCATCAATCTCTCAGGGGGGCACCGTGGCCATTTCAGGGGGCGCTGAAGGTCGAGGGGTACACCTGAACCTGGATGACCCCCAAATGTAATTATATGTTCTCCAGCATTTCGGGCCCTGTGTCCCCAGCCCCCAAACCATCAGCCAAATCTGCCTCCGGTCAGGTGTATCGCTGGACACCAAAACCCTTGATAAATTTATTTATTTAAGCTTATATTATATAAAATTAAATATACACTTGTGCGGGGTAACATAGACACCATGTCCATCTTGCCCCACGCGAGGTGTCCGTCTTACCCCACTTTGCTCTTCCTAAACAAACTTGGACATGAATCAGACGCCATTGCGGTTACACAGTCAGCGACTGCGGTGAACAAAATGTAACATCTTGAAGAGCCTTATTACGTATTATCAATAAAGTATCTATAGAAACATCCATGCAATGACCTTACGAATTCGATTATAAAAAAACACATGAGTTGCAATTTTTACGTTTAAGAAAATATTATAAAACCTAGAGAGCTTACCGGACCCAACGTTGCTCTGCGACCGATGCGCACTAAAAGGAAGCGTATTACACGCTTTTTCCCGTCGTGGCGCTGTCAGTTCGTCCCAAACAGGGGGTGTCCGTCTTACCCACGGTGTCCGTGACACCCCACTTTCCCCTACTCTAGGGTTTGGCTGAGCTAAGTTAGAGCCAACATTTAAACGTCATTCGATTCCTCTCTTTATGGCGATTCGAATGATGTACAATGTGACCATACTAGATCAAAGTATGAAAATGACATGACCTAGGGTCAGGTCAAGGTCATTATCTAACTAAATATAGTCAATATGCATATCACTCGACTCGTAATGATAAATCAAACATAGTGATATCCAAATGGGAGCTCTATTGCAATTTACTGCGCAGTTATTGACATAAGTCTCAAAACGTGCCTAGGTAGACACAAATGACCTCTCAGAGGTCACAGGTCAAAACTTGCAAGATGAACCTTGCGAGTGGCCTGTGATACTAGGATCCCAGGAATAAGAAGTCCCTATAAGCTTCATATACAGAAAAAGAAACATTTTTCGGAAAATTTGCGCTTTCCCCATGCATTTCCAATGGAGAGGTCATGACTCGTACCTGATCTTAGGTCAACAATATAAAAATACTGAAACATAGTTTGGAGCCCCCGGTGCCCCCATTCTATGAAAAAGGTTTCACATTGATAAATTAACCCTACTCCGATTAAGCAATCCCAAACATTTTTTGAAGTGAGGTCACTTGACCTGACCTGGTGACCTGACCCGAGATGACCCGAACTAAGAATTTTTGGGGAAGTTGCAGAATTGATTAATGATAAGCTGTACCAAGTACAGTGGCGCTTGGCACCGCCGTTTCTCCGCGATGACTAAAAATCTGTAGGGGTTAGTCAGCACCCTTCCGCCCCACTGGGGGAGGGTTAAAAAAGAAAATCTGTTGCTTAAAATGGAGAAAATTACGAATGTTTTGCAGGATTGTCGTTATATTTGTGTCTACCGTCTAAAACCGCGTGAAAAAAGTTTCGATTTCGAAAAAAGTGTTGTAACGTGCACCCTAGTGCCTAGTCATCACAAGATGTTTTTAGCAATGACTCATTCCTCGTTAGCTCCGTTTCCAAGGAGAGTTTGCATTGTGTTATTGTTCCCCATATCTTCAAAACAAGCTCAGGGGCCCCTAGTGTGGATCAGAGCCCTCCAGAGCAGCTGCCTCTCCCCCATCCCCCCAGTTGTGCCTCCAGGGACTAGACTAGCTCAGTGACCCCGCCCCGAGATGATGGGAGTTGGCCTTGTGTTCTTATTCTATGTCTATTCAAGACCAGCACAGGGGGCATCTGATGTAGATCAGAGCCCCCAGACCAGCTCATGCTTCACCCAGGGACTAGACTAGCTCAGTGACTCCAGAGATGGGGTCATCAGACTAGCTTGATGGGACCCAGATAGGCTCATAGGACCTTGAACTAGCTCAAAGAGCCCCAGAACAATTTAAGGCGCCAGATCACCCCAGGGGGCCTCAGGCCAACTTAAGGGGCTCTCACAAGCTAAGCGCACAGACCAGCTCAGAGTACTCCCAGGGCCCATTCCAGCTCAGGGCAGCCTCAGAATCCAGATCCGCTTTTGGGCCCCAGATCAGTTGGTCAGGGGCAAGATCAAGTCAGGGGACTAAATCAGCTCAGGGATCCCTTACCAGGTTGGGGGCCAATCAGTTCCAGGAGCCCCTAGGGGACAGGCAGATCTGGGGATACCAGCACAATGATGACCCAGGAGGCACCAGATCGACTCAGGGGGCATTAGTTCAGCTCAGGGGTCAATATATCTGCTCAGGGGGCACCAGATATATCTGCTCGGTTGGCCGGATCGGGTCAGGGGCACTAAAGCAGCTCAGGGATCCCTCACCAGCTCGGGGCCCAATCAGTTCAGGAGCCCCAGCACTGCTCAGGGGACACCAGATGGGCCCATAGGGCACCAGATCAGCTCCGGGGACAAGGAATCAGATCAGTGGTCCCCGACCAGTTTGGGGCCCAGATCAGCTCGGGGGTACCAGATCAAGTCAGGAGGCACTAAATCAGCTCAGGAGCCCCATACCAGCTTAGGGGCCCTCATCAGCCTCTGTGGGCCCAGCTCAGCTCAGGGCTTTAGAGCTGCTCAGGAAATCACGTAATCAACCCAGGGCCCAGGTCAGCTTAAAGGGCACCCTATTAGCTCAGAAGGCACCAGACTAGCTCATAGGGCATCATATGGGCTCAGGGGGCACCAGATCAACTAGTGGGACATTAGTTCAGCTCAAGGAGCAGTATATCTATTAACGAGGCACCATATCGATCATCTCGGGGACCCAGACAAGCTCCTACCCAGCAAGCATTTTGGTAGGGGAAGGTTGGGGAAACATTTGGGGATCGTACGGGGAACCCCAAACGATACCCAACCAGGTTGGGTAACGTGATGGATTCCCCTACCGTACTGGTCACTCTTCCAAGAGGTGGGGGAAAGAGTAGAGTTCCCCGCGCGGGATTTGTTTAGGAAGCCCCTTTGAATTTCGGACTTGGGGGTTGTTTGGGATTCCCTAGGTAGGCCCCTTAGGTTTTAAGCTTTTTCTGTTTCTGGTTTAATTTGCCACAGGCTGTCATTATCAAGGATCAAGTATATGTAAGTTCCAATCATAAGTCGAGTGAATACTCTGAATATAATTAATCCATTAAAAAATATGGCACGTTTGACGTTTTTGATGTACTACATTTTAGTATAATATATGTGGCGGAACTATATCTGACAGTAAGATTCCGCTAGCCTTAACTTGCAGTTTTTGTCTGAATTGAAACATTTAGTCCAAACTCACGCCGACAGCTCCTGGCCCCCATTCTCAACAGCCCGTGTGCTTATCCCACCTACCCACATAGCCACGTCAATGGCTTGATCAAAATATCGCCGTCAGCAGCCCGCGCGTCGCGGTCAGTACCAGAGTGAACGGTCAGTCAGTATCAAAAATATTGCTGACAAGGTTTTTTCTCTTTGCTCTCTGGAGCTGAAGCTCCACTGAATATGGGGTCATTGCTGTTTTTTGCACTTGCTGGTTATAGTATTTTCCGATTTCGTCTCGATTTAACTGGAATCAGGAAGTGTTGGAGTATAAAGAGGAAGTGGACGGGCCTCCACTGTCCTTTCCTGTTCAATGGGGGATGAATTTATATGAGTGGATGAGTGTCCGGAACATATTTTTCATCAATAATGCATATGAACGACCATAAGATAATCACCAGCAGAATTATATCATAGGCTCGTGAAGGGGTATGCATGTCTCTGTGATAGAGCGTCCGATTTCTGAGCACAGTTTCCGGGTTCATGTTCCGGGAAAGTCTCTAACTAAGTTGATCTGATCTCCCACATCCCTCCCAGCGGGTAAGATTTGGCGACGCCTTTTAGTAATCCTGGCATTTGAAGCACAGTTAAACCCCAAAATTTTTATCGTGGGCGGAGGATAGGCTTATAGGCGAAATGCTTAGAACTGTTTGGAGAGCAACCCAAACTCCTCCATGAAGTGCAAAATTGGATCCGAGGATGCAAAGCATGTGGTAGATCCCAACAAATCATGCAGCATATGGGAAATGTGAAAAAAACTCTTCCTTCCATATGCATTTTTTTCCTTTCCTCGCTAAATTTCCACTGGTTTCGGTTTGCAAGCTTATGTTGTACAAACACTGCAATAATATTCATAGGCTTTGTTAATAAATCTGAACGACTCAAATGAACAAGACCACCCAAGAAGGTGTGAAACGGAAGCCAGACAGAGCATACGTTTTCTTGACATCTCATGGAAGGTAAGGGTCGCTGAATACTCGCCGAGGCCTACAGTTGCCCTTTTGTGTGGTCACGTAACAGCGCCAAGCCAGCACAGAGCGATGAAAACAGCTACGTTGAAGCGCCCGGAATGATCGGTCGGGAGCGGAGCCCCTGCTGTGAACCCCGCTCCGAGGAGGCGACTCGCAAAATGCAAAGCGAAACTGAAACCCGCACACGCGCACGCACAGAAGGGACAGGTGGGTGGAGACACGCCACTGACTACAGTTGTGATTGATGGGATGTTTGCGGTATGGGATAACTGAGATGAGTGGGGCTGACGGAGACGCCGGAAAATAGTTCTGTTGTGGAGTGCTGACCAGGAAACCCTCCGCTAAAATGAAGAAGGCACTGAAGGCATTCCTTAATTCCAGTGAGCTGGAGTGGAAGGACCAAATACGACAAACGTAGATACTCTATGACCTAACTGTCGGCGCATGTTTTTAGCCTAAATAACTGATATATTGTCATCGTTAATTCAGCTAGCTGTTGACAGCTAGCACTCTGAAAGATCAGATATTCTAAATGTGATGTACCTGTATAGAAGGATTATGTCTCCTCTAAAACATTAATGGAGATTTCAAACTCCTCTTTTAATTCATGTTTCCCTGGCTCTCTGATATGTTGCTTCGAGTATATATTTTGATAGTGTCCAATAAGTATTATTGGCCCACCCACATATTTAATACTTGAATGCTAGACAAGACCAGAATCCCAGCTAGTTGAATACCATTTAAGCCTCAAAGTTGGAATTTGTATAGCAATACAGATGCGTGCGAGAGCTATTGGCCCTAGATTGTCACTTAACAACGCAAGGTGATGTTTCTCACTTTAGCCTATGGTTGCAGCTTAAACAATGACAACTGTAACTCGTATCAATAACTTCTTATGTTTGAGAATAACGCACTGGAACGTTTTGTAATTACTCCATTTCATACACAACATCTGAAATGTTCGCTTCATGAGCATGCTTGTTTTAGAGCAGCTTAGCCCACATAAATAATATCACGTCAAAAATACAGTGCAAGTTAGATAGGTATTTGTAAACCCCATTACGAATCAAACAATGGAAAGGGCTTAGCTGGCTGCTTGAAAGTCATACTCATAAGTGCCATACTTGCGTCTGCCCCGAGCTTTTAATAATTGTGGGGCGGTCCATTATTCGGAACGTCCCATTTGTCATTCGTTACCGCCCTCTCACATTTGCTGGAACCCCTTCCAGTTTGCGAGTTTGGGTATCCGCAGTGCCAGGGATTTGTCACAGCTGGAGGTTCCCTCACCTGTTGTGCTGTCACCACCCATCAATCAATTTAACACCTTTATGACTAACTGGACGTCTTCCCAGGCACATGCAAAATAAAACGGGCAATAATAGTGGAGCGCTTTCCGTTCTTATCACTTCAAGTGACGCCGACGATGGGTGCTGTCCCCTCTTAAATTTTCCGCGCTACGCCCTGTCGATAGATGTCTTTGGATGTCTTCTGCATTCAGTCTGATAGATGTCTTCTGCATGCAGTGTCTTTGGGTACGCGGATGCTTACTTACCGATCTAACAGTGCATATTCTCTTTTACTAAACTTATTTTCCTGTGATACTACATAATTCCATTTGGCTGCATGTAAGCTTAAGAAGTTTGTTATGATACTTCGTACAAAGAAATTAAAAAAGAAAAACATAAAAGTATAGAAACAGGAGAAAAATCTGTGAAATATGTAGCATCTTAGTAATTAAAATCCTGGAAGGGAATTAGAAAACGTGTGGAGAAACACAGCGCGATGAGCTGTGAACTAAAATTGGCTAGCTGATGGTCTGGGTGGTTCAGACTATTAGCGTGTGTGATAGGCTCGGTCCGTGAATCTCTGTAAGTTTTACCAAGTTGACTGGCTCGGTCCCACCCAGAGGCAGGGTTTGGTGCTCTGTCATAGATCAAGCCTAGCTTTCTCCTCTTCCTTCCAGTGTGACCTCTGCAGTTGGGGCACCACTGAGCCCCAAGAAAAAAGCTTCTTCAGCAGCGACTATTATCTCGACTAATGTTATCGACTTTTATATTCGAGTGCAGGAGAGATCCTGAAATAATTGACTCAAATTTTAATGAAAATTTAAACGAGCCTCATTACCACTAACTCTAACAGAGGTGTAGGAACATGGGAGGCCAGGGCATGGGCGGATACATGATTTCTGATCTGGAGGAAGGGCACATGGTCGGGGGGCACATGATCAGGGAGAGGGGCACATGATCGGGGGGGCATCCTAACCAGGGGGTACCGAAGGTCAATTAGTGGGGGGGCAAGTACCCTTGTTTCGAACGTTTACGCGCCTATGATCTCTGCACAAACACACCAGACCCTTCCCGAGGCTAACGGTTAACTATTGACACATGAGCCGTCCTTTCGTCCCAGGTAGTCTCTCGACCAACCATGTCCTTCAGCATAAACAGGGCTCTCAACTGACCAATCACATCCACGTTTACAGGCTATCTGCCTTTCTTAAAGAGGATTCACAGCCACTCTTGTCACGCCAGCGGATATTCTGCCTCATTTGAATTTTCGGCAGTCTGTGGAACGGTGATGGTGTCCGTGAAAAGCAAGCAATTGTGCGATTAACGGATTTTGCTGAAAAGCTTGATTAAGAACGATGTCGACACATGCCTTTGAAGAAGTTGAGAGAAAATATCAACAAGAAGACTTTGCTATACTTCGTCAACGGCTTCTGACTTTGTCATAGTGACTTAAGACAGGTAAGCACGATTGCATGTTTTGCGGCCTGTGCTGAAAACTGTACGTGTTGTAGATATGCTAACATGCTTATAAAGGTATGCACATATTTTATAAGGTGAGCAGGCCCCCAATCACGTTAATGATAATGCTAAGTATCAATAGTGTCTTTTTTGTATTTTCATCTTCACGACTGATTACCCAGGCTTAATGAAGGAACAACTTCTGAAATATATTTCGTCAGGGGCGGACGAAGACCCGAGTTTTTTTCGGAGGGAGGGGGGGCAAAACCCATGCCTGGGGGGAGGAGGGTGGTGGGACGTGCGATTTGGGTGCTCGACTGACTTAGTATAAGCCACCTCTCCAAGTACATGATCGCTCTCCTGGGGGGGATGGAGCGAAGATTTAATTGCTCGACAAACCTAGTGTAAACACCTTTTTCAAAAATTTATCCCTTGGGAAAAAGATAGTTTGGCCCCCTCTTCCAGCGCTTTGGGGGGACCATAGCCGGAACGCCCCTCCCTCGCGTCCGCCAATGTATTTCGTCAAAATTTACATTTCTGCTGAGAGGGATTCGGGGGGATCCAATTGCATCTTGCTCAGAAAGCTTGCTGGGACTTGAACCCAGGTTGGCTGTGCAAAAAGTCCGCGTGACGACGCTTAACTTGTTGCTAATTCAAAAATTATTTTATGTTGGTCAAAGAAGTTATGATAACGATCTAACCTCTACGATATGATATATATCTTAATGTAGTCATGGTTGACGGCCGGAGCGTGGTTTCTCGAAAATGTTTCGGGTGGCTTAATTTCTAATAATGCCAATAGCCCTCATGATAAAAGGACCTAGCATAATATAAAGTGCATTCTAGCCTTATCACCGGCCTGTTGAGGAGCAAAAAACAACAGTTAAAATTCTTTCAAATTAAAAACACGAAAATGAGGACATGTTAACTCGAATTAAACCTTTCCTTCGGGTGCTCGGGCACCCCTGATTAGATATAAATCCACACCCCTGGTTAACGGTTGTCTAATTTGGACATTCTCAGTCCTTACTTGGATCCACGTGCCAGAATTATGGCATATGTTCCATATTGCTTATTTTTTCCTTCTCAAAAAATGAAACATCCGAATGCTCTAAAAGTGCGCTGTTCCTCGTGCTGTTCCACGTTGTGCGACGAACTTGTGGCGTTGACAGCACCACTGGACACTGTTTTGTTGTATACCTAGTTTGTTCCTCTGCTAACACCCACCTCGGTGGGCCTCCGAGCCACCTATGTTCTGGTAAGGGGGGGTTCAAACACCCCTTTGATCTCGGCTCCTATGCGGGATAGCGAAAAAACACTAATGCTGGCGGAAAGCTGATAAACATTCATAACTAACATGCTTAAGTCGCATTTTGGCTCACGTCAATATTAAGGTCATACCAGGTCAAATAAGGTGACAGGTTAGAGAAAAGTTTCTGATCTCTAGCGTCTGGCAGATTTTAGTTAGAATCAATGCTTAGGTAGCATTCACTTCCCTCGTTAAGGCGAATTCAATGATGTACAATATGACTATACTAGGCCAAAATATAAGATGACCTGATCTAAGGCCCGCTCAAGTGTCACATCAGCCTAACATAGTCAATTTGTATATCGATCGACTCGCAATGATAATTCAAACGTAATGGTATCATCGAAATAAAGGCTTTTAAGTTAATTTTACTTAATTTTTTTGTCATAGTTTATACTAGTGGTGAGTAGTATCGTTCAAAAGACCGGAAACATTTGATGAGCATCACTTCCACTTGGATAGTAGGAAAAAGGTTCCATGGAACCTGGTGCGTTGATGCTGTTTTTAATGATATTCTTACCGTGGGTATGTCTAGCTTCCCCCTTTGAATATCTTATCATGCATAAGCGTCACCACCAACAAGGTGGGGGCCAGTTAATCTTCACGTTCCTGCTGAAAAAGCTACTCCATCTAGTCCCCTTGTCGGATTTCGGTCTCTGTTACCTTTCCTATAGGCTGGTTAAACAAATTTCTGATTTATTTCCGATTTGGCTGAAATTTAATGTGACATCACGCAACGAATGTGTCGTGTCACGTGTTTTCATTAAAATATTCTTGAGGTTATTTGATTGGATATAAGACATATTGGTTTTCCACAAAATAGCATATATTGCATTGTTATCAGACCCAGCAGGTGTTCTTCCCGGAGTGCTGACGAGCGCCACCTTCGCTCGTGCCCTGACTGCCACCGCCCCTGCAAAATCGGACCCCAGGTCCTCCGACTATGGGTGCACAGAGAAATGCGGTCAGCTTGGCTTACCTTGCAGTGCTATAGTATGAATATATGTATACAGCTACTTTAAACATTTCTTCTACCATAATTTCACTAGGCCGTGCTCTATCCGTAAATTGTTCTTTCAACCAATCGAATTCGAAAGAATATTGCCTTTACGATACATCCTATAGGATGTATCGTAAAGGCATTATTCTCTTATAACTTATGAGCTTGTAAGCTCATTGAGCTCTACTTCACAATTTGCTTCATGCTGTGGTTCTGCCCACTAACTGCTTCTGCACTTGCTGCTTATATGCTTCTTGTGCGCAGTGTGGTATTTTCTTCTTTCAGAGACAATTTCCTCACCGGCAGATTGAAGTCGATTAGTAAGGGGGATCACCGAAATATTGACGCGGCTCAAATGCGTGGAATGCTCCCTCGATGAAATAGAGGTCTCCTTGAGGCAGATGTGCCTTGATGAAGAGAGCCTTTCTCTTCGGCGTCTGCTCACGACGCGCGACTTTGAGGAGGCTGAGAGGCAGCTCGCCAACGATGCAAACATGAGGATGTGGGTAAGTCATGATTATGCTAATGATAACGTTTTGTGGATCGTGTACATTTTTTTGTTTATCTTGTGGGCTTCATGCACTATCATTGGTTTTAAAAGATCTAACATCACGTTTAGAATAGTATGTTATACATGTTTCATGAAGTTACAGATTTCAAGATCGTCCAATTAAACTGTTTTCTCGTGAAATTTCCCACAATTTAGATACATTAAGTATAAAAAATTGAGTGACGACTATCTGGTAAAACTCACTGAAGTATTTTGATTCTAACTGCGGATAGAAAACAGACAAATTTCTGGCTCAGTACTCTAAGTTCAGCCATATTTATTGAAGATAATGTGTTCGACTCTTACTCATTACTTATTCAAAACATCTCAATGAATAATATTCTTATCTTGGCACTTATTTTTAAGTCTCTTCAGTAATGTACACAGTCCTTTCCTGGCCTTGAATCGACACCTTATCTTTATTTTGTGTAGCCCAAAAGCTTTCTATGTATGTGAGTGTATCCCAGTGATGTGAGCTCCAATCACTATGTTGAAAGCATATATCTCTTTCATATGCGTCGGAATGAGTATAACTACATAAACATTGCTGCAGGTGCGTAGTGAAACACCAAAATGGTAACCCATAGACTAAACAGTGGCGGATCTATCCGGTCGGTTTTGGGGGTGCCAGCCAAAGTCGAAGAAAACGTAACGGGGTGAAATATATCGGCACAATATGCTTGTTTTTTTGCTATCCAATGCCCAATTTTTACACTGAAGTTGACTGGTTCTGTTTGCAGTTGAGAGTTGAAGCATCAAAACCTTGCTTATAAATTAAAAACGAGCCGGGGCAAAAGGCAGGTCAACCGTATTGGGGGGAGGGTCAAAGCATAGTTTTGTCGCAAACTTTCCCGTTTGAGGGGGGTAAATTACTTTCTTGTCCCCCCTGGATCCGCCACTGAGACTAAATATATTGTGATTTCGACTTTCGTTGAAACACCAATAACAAAAACAGCATCTGTTATGCATGGAAGCATTTACTACTACGAAAACTTTTGGCGTTGGTTTCTGCGGCTTTTAGAACTTCGGAAGAGCGCCACTGGCTGCCTCGCCAGTAGTCTGCACCTGCTGATGTCACATATTTTTAGCACCAACCTGTGCCGACAGTTTTCTCTGAAGGGACAGAACGACAAAAACTATTTGACCGAGATGACCCTCTCTGAAATTATATGTGGTGGGTGAAAACGTGATTACCCTGCACATTCCCTTTCCTTCAGTACACATAAGGAACTTGTATTGTCACCACGGAAGAAACCTATGAGCGGTAGAAACCTATGTCCCTTTTTCTATGCTCATTCAGCTAGGTATTACATGAGTATTTTTATTGTAATAAATGACGCTACAATATTATAAAAAACAACACAAGTGTATTTCGTAGGTGCCACATTTCCAAAGCGTATATTACAAAACTTCGTTAAACTATATATTGAGAAATAATAAAATAACCAGAGCAGCCCCCTTTTTCCGGGAGCGATGTTGTCTCCAACGACGTCCCTGACCCTGATGAACGCTGTTATCTCAGATACTACTCTGTTATTATTTCACATCTGCCAAAAATATTATAGTGTTCTATTCTTTTCATTGTTAGCAGAAGTTGTCAGGCTACTCGTTGTTTAAGTGCAGGCTCAAACAGGCGTCATCCAATAACTAGCCTTAGGTGCTTTCCATCGCTGCCCGCTCACGAATAGTTGACCACGCAATGCCCATGATTAACGTTACACCTTACGTTATGTTACTTAACGTTACAATATGTTATTGTTAGATCCATTTGGTGCTCCAGTTCGTTGCCCTAAATTTCGGTTGATTGATTTGTTAATTTATACCGATGTTTATCTTTTGCAGATGCCCTGTATAAGGACAGCAAGGGATCTCGCTCGGAGATCAATCAACGTGTCAAGCGCTGGATATCTGTATCGCGAGACCGGCGCGCTGGCTCAAAGCTGGCTCGTAAGAAAAGGCGCAGCGCTTCAGCGCAGTTCAGAACAATTCATTGTCTGAAATTTGCCTCACTATCACTTCTCTATCACTGAACCCTGAACTCCTCATCTTTTTAACACGGCAGTGATGTGAACGTTGTGTACATCTGTGAATTGTGAATTGTAAAAATACATTGAACATTAGTGTCATTGTTGGGGGCGCGGTAGTGGAGTGGTCAGCGTAGCTGTCTGCCACGCAGCCGACCCGGGTTCAAGGCCCGGCGGCTTCCCTGATCAAGGAGCAAGCTGGCTCCCGAGAAACCCTTCCAACAGGGAAAGAGTTGGCGACGCCATATGACCCTGGCAGTTGGTGCGTCGATAAGCCCCAATAATTATTAATTAGTGTCATTGTTATCGTTCTATATAACTTCTTTTCGTAATTTTACCACTTCAAATACCACAATTGATGTTTATCTCCTGAACATGATGATGAAACTGTTGGTGAGACAAATATTGTATAAAAAACATTGTATAGAAAAGCATAATGATGTGAAATACACTTTTTGCGTATCTCTTTTAATTTTATTCACATGGATCAGGCTAGAAGTCATGTGATTCTCGCGAACCTTATTATAAGGACAATCCCACTGAATCGGTGTATAAGAGTAAATATTATTGTTGATGGGCGTTTCCTTGGCAGTCAGAATAACACTTATAATATATTTCATCAAAATGATGCCTCAAACTGTGAGGAAATGCCCGGGGAAGTAACGCATGGACGTCTGGGATTGGGTTGGGACTCCCCGAACGGTATCAGCCCATTTTCGGGGTTCAACTCACATATCGCGGTCGGGGAAAGTTGGGGAAATCACAAGCGAATGCCTGGGAATCGGTTGGGGATCCCCGTACCCAACAGATTAGGGCGATGGGGAGGGTTCGGGGAAACCCTACCTTAGAGTATGGGGATAGGTAGGGGATCCCCGTACGGGTTCGGTATGCAGACCCTCCTTAATTTGGCATACCGTGGTGGGGAACGATTGGGAACTCCCCAACCAAAAGAGTGGGGAAAGCTACCGTTTCGCCAATCAAAATTTCCCCGTACGAAATGTCTCAAATCCCAAGCAAACGCTCGTGATTCCCCAACCCTCCGGTTGGGTTTCCCCGACAAATTCCCACCATTTTGCACTAGCGTCCCCGTACGGGAATCGCCCGGAATTGCTGGCTGGGTAGTCCCCAGACCAGAGTGGGGGTCTAGACCAGCTCAGGAAGAACCATATCGGCTCAGAGGACAATGGATCAGCTCAGTCTTCCCCAACCAGCTCGGGACCCAGATCAGCTCGGAGGCACCAGATCAAGTCAAGAGGCACTCAATCAGCCCAGGAGCCCCATACCAGCTCAGTGACCCTCATCAGCCCCAGTGGGCCCAGCTCAGCTCAGGGCCCCAGAGCTGCTGAGGAAATTACCTAATAAACTCAGGAGGCCCAGATCAGCTTAAAGGGTACCGGATTGGTTTTAGGGGGCACCAGACTAGCTCAGGGGGCAGCAGACTAGCTCAGAGGGCATTACATGGGCTCAGGAGGCACCAGATCGAACCAGGGGAATTAGTTTAGCTCAAGGGGTTACCAGATCGATCAGGCCAGGGGCCCAGATCAGCTCCTAGCCCCCAGACCAGACAGGGGCATAGATCAGCTCAGGGAATACATGATCAGCTCAGGGTGCACCAGACCAGCTCAGGGGGCACCAGATCATCTAAGGAGACATCAATAGTCAGCTCAGGGGGCACCAGACTATCTCAGGAGACATCAATAACCAGCTCAGGGGGTTCCTGATCAGCTCAAGAGGCACCATATTGGGTCAGGGGACAGTAATAGATCAGCTTTGGAAGGCATGGGATCAGCTCAGGGGGCAAGATCATCCCAAGGGGCACTAAAACAGCTAATGGGGCACCAGGCAAGCTCGGTAGCATCAGACTAGCTCAGAGAGCATTATATACGTTCAGGAGGCAAACATATTTCTCAGGGGGCGCCAGATTGACTACGAGGGCACCAGATCAGCTCAGAGGGCACATGATCAGCTCCAGGGGCCAAGACCAGTGCTCAGGGGGCACCAGATTAGCTCCGCCCGTACGATTATTGGCGACGATGAAGAATTAGCTGGAAATGGATTACGGGCCCATACTCTTCCCGGGTGCTAAGAAAGGCGACAGAATGCCCTAGCTGATCAAAAAGGCACTACATTGTCAAACAATAGTTTTAATCGCTAAATGCAGTCTAGTTCCACCTAGGCTCAACGGCGTCAGGCACTAAATTTCGAGCGGCACTGCTCAAACGGGGGACACCGCCTAGCGATCAAAGGGCACCCCGGCACCGATGAGGGGGCACGTGGCACGTGCCCCGTGTGCCCCCTGGCTGCGCCCCTGGTGCCATATTCCTGTTGTGAAAACATGGGAGGACGACACGAACGACGGTCACGTGACTCACGATTCTGCTGACTGAAAACGTGACATTAAATATAAGGATTTTACGATAGAATCGCAAAAACGTGGCTGCGCAACAAAATGAATTCGATTATATTATATTAGATTAGATTAGATAGATA
This sequence comes from Lepas anatifera, assembly GCA_034440635.1. Taxonomy (NCBI): domain Eukaryota; kingdom Metazoa; phylum Arthropoda; class Thecostraca; family Lepadidae; genus Lepas; species Lepas anatifera. The sequence continues at coordinate 49,192 of JAOTON010000266.1, forward strand.
AGACAGATTAGATTTGACTTACCTACAATTTGTAACATTTGGCGACCGTGATAGGACACGATGGAAGGATATATTGACTTGGCCGTTAGGCAAGCCCTTAAATGGGGCAGAGGCCCTTGAGTTTGCTATAAAGCAGATATAGAGAGAGAGAGAGGAGAGAAGAGTGGAAAGAGAGAAGGAGCGAGAGGAAGAAGACAAGAATAGAGAGGAAAGAGAGAAGGAACGAGAGGAATAAGACAAGAAGATAGAAGAAAGAGAGAAGGAGCGAGGGGAAAGAGAGAAGGAGAGAGAACATGAGCTTGAAATGACACGTTTCTGAGCGAGTCCGAACGCAGCTCAGATGGACTCGAAAGAGGTATGTGCCGAACTAAAAGGCCGAAATTTGAAGACGACAAAGACGACCTAGAAGTTCGAGCGTCATGCGCGACTCAACAATTGGGTCCCGGTAGATTGGGCAGGCCACCTGAGCGCCTTGCTCACCGGAAAGGCCCTTGAGACTTATTCGAGGCTGGCAGAAGAAGAGGCGGGGGACTACACACGCCTCAAAACAGCGCTGCTGCAGCGCTATGGCCTGACAGCAGAAGGGTACTGGAAGAAATTTCGGAACATACAGCCAGAGCCAGATGAAACGCCGAGCCAAATTCTGAGCCGCCTTGATATCTATTTGAAAAGGTGGGTAGAGCTCACAGAGACGGAGCCCAGCTATGGGGGTTTGTTTGAGCTCATTGTCGGAGAGCAGTTCTTGGAAATATGCCCGCAAGTCTTAGACATATATCTCAAGGAGAGAGGCTGTAAGGCACCATCTGAGCTTGGAGAGCATGCATCACAATTCCTAGATGCCCATGAGAGGACACTGTACACCCTCCCTCTGAAATAATCGGAGCGAGGCATTGCATCTGCCACAGCTTTACCAGCATCACTATCAGGCTCAAGGTATAGCTGTTTGTTCTGCGAATATCCGCATATGACACGAGAGTGTCGCAAGGCGAAGGCCCTGAGCACTAAGGAGAGACGTGAACGCCTAGTTCGAGTTGGTGCCTGTTTTTGGTGCTTTGAGCTGCACCATCGGGCAGCAGAGTGCCCAAATAAGATGCCTCGGTGTAAACGCTGCAGTGGGCCCCACCACCTCCTCTTGTGCGAAAGGGCGGCAGCACGCACTGTGAATACAGCCACGATGGCCGCGACAGCGCCACCCGAGTCCGCTAATCTTGCTCAGGACGCTACAGTAGTGGCAGCAAATACTGAACCAGCTCGTTTCGAATCCAGAGGGCATATACTGATTCAGACAGCACAAGTGATAGCGGTGGGAGAAGCTGGAAGGGAGCAGAAAATCCGTATAATGCTAGACACTGGTAGCAACCAGTCCTTTATACGGGCTGACATCGCCCGGGCTCTGAAATGCCGGGAGCTAGCCCATGATGACATAAGAATCCAGTCTTTCGGTGGCGATATATCACAGAAGAAAATGAGGAAGGTGGAATTGTCCCTGAAGAACCCGAAAGGTAGAAGCCACGGCCTGGGGATTTCTGTGTATGAGGTGTCAACCATATGCAGCTCACCTCCTAGGGTTACGCCTGAGGTAAGAAATCACCCCTACCTAATCGGATTGGACCTGGCAGAGCCTCCCACCAACGAGACTGATGACCAATTAGTATCTGTCTTGATTGGGCTAGATTACTTCAATGAAGTAATTGACGGCAGGACCAAGAAAGGGCGATCAGGCCCCATGGCCTTTGGTTCGCAGTTCGGGTGGATCCTCTCAGGTCCCACTGAGCTGGGAGGAGCACCGGATATGCCAGTTGCGGCGAACTTTGTGCAAACAGAAGGGACGCGGGATCTTCTTCAAGATTTGTGGGAGCTGGAAGGAATAGGGATCAGTTCCGATGAAGTGGGTGCCAGAGGCAAGGAGGCGGAAGAAAACCCGTTGGCCGAGAAGTTTTTCCAGCAGACCCTGCAGCGACTGCCCGACGGCCGATATCAAATTCGGTGGCCCTGGAGGAAAACGGTGGACGCTGACTTACCCATAAACGAGGGACTGGCGAGGGCAAGACTAGAAGCCTGTGAGAAGTCACTGAAGAGAAATGGCCGACTGGCGCAGTATGACGACGCCATCCAAGATTACCTGGATATGGGCCACGCCGAGAGGGCCCCTAAGGTACCGGATGGACCCGTTCACATTTTGGCTCACCACGCTGTTTACAAGGGGGACAAAGCACGTGTGGTGTTTGACGCCACCGCAGGAAGGCCCAACGCTCTGAACAACCATATCAGCGCCAGTCCAGATATGATAGCTGATCTCACTGGGATCCTCCTTCGATTCCGCTTCAAGCAAGTAGCACTGGTGGCTGACCTGGAAAAGGCATTCCTACAAATTTCCCTGCACCCCACCGAAAGGGATGTAACAAGATTTCTTTGGAGAGAAAATGCTGCTGACCAGCGACCTACCGTTTACCGAATGACAAGGGTAATTTTTGGAGTAAATGCATCTCCATTCATACTTCAAGCCACGATTCGACATCATTTGAGCCTCTATGAAAAATCCGATCCAGATCTGGTTAACTTACTTCGACGCGACATTTACTGCGACGATCTGATCACCAGTGTCAATACTGAAGAAGAAGCCAGCCATGTGAAGGCCCGAACGATGGAAATTTTCGAGCAGGCAAAAATGAAAATGAAAAAATGGGAACAAAGTGCATTTAGTTTGATTCTTATAAATCCCGGGGAAGACGCGGTGGAAGAACGCAAGGTTCTGGGACTAAGTTGGCTTCCGGGTGAAGACACGCTGGAAATAGCACCAGCGCACTGGTGAAATCAGCTTTGGAAAGTCCAGAGACTAAGCGTAATATCCTGAAAGCCGCAGCACGGTTTTATGATCCATTGGAATTGATGACTCCATTCTCCGTGACACTCAAGATGATGTTACTGGCTCTGTGGAAAAGTGGGCTGGATTGATATGAGCCAGTCACCTTGGAAGTGCGACTGCAGTGGAGAAGGTGGTTGGAAGAATTGAAGCAGATAGGCGCATTCGGGGTGCCAAGAACGTATGGGCTGCGAAGTGGTCTCAAATATCAGCTCCATGCATTCTCTGACGCCAGTCAAGATGCCTTTGCGGCCATCATATATGTGCGAACTGATGATGAAAGACCCATTCAAGATACCAGATTAGTCATCTGCAAAGCTCGAATAGCTCCCTCGCAACGGACATCAATCCCACGACTGGAGCTGACAGCGGCACTGGTAGGAGCGCGGCTGATGAGATTTGTAATAAGCCACTTGCCAGGACCTCCCATGGGCGAGTTCTTCTGGACGGATTCACTGGTCACACTTCATTGGATTAAAAGCGACGCCCAGCGATGGGGAGTATATGTGCGAAACCGGGTAGCGGAGATTCAGAAACTCACCACGCCAGATAGCTGGCGTCATTGCAGGGGGATGACAATCCTGTAGATTTGCCCTCGCGCGGGGCACCAGCCTCATGCCTGCGTGGAAGACTCTGGCTCGAAGGACCGAAATGGCTCAGGTCTCCACCTTCAGAATGGCCGTTGGTGCCGACCCCCGAACAGAGACTCCCGGAATGCCAAAAGGAGGCGAAACAACAAACGGCAATTGTGGAAGCTTGTTCGGCTGAAAATAAAATCGTAGGCATTAGTCAAGTGCTTCCATTTGAAAACTTCAGTTCTCTGAGACGCCTCCTTCGCGTAACAGCTTGGATACTCCGCTGGGTTAAAAACGCACGCCACCCTTACAAAATATCTGGAGCGTTAAGTGCTCAGGAAATAGAGAACGCAGAAAATATTTGGATACGTCAAGCGCAAGGGGACGCATTCCAGGAAGAAATAACTTTGCTAAGTATGAAAGAGATAGCGCCAAGATCGTCTAGTATCTACCAACTCGACCCCTTCGTCCATGACGGACTCCTGAGAGTAAGAGGCCGCCTTCAGGAGTCTGAGCTAACCTTTGAGGAGAAGCAGCCCATTCTTCTCCCAAATGGCCATCACTATGTCTTCTTGAAAATTATGGAGCTCCATCATCGTCTTTGTCATGCAGGAGTCCAGCAGACAATGTTTGCACTGCGGACCCGCTTTTGGATTCCCAGAGGCCGCCAGAGAGTGCGCCAGGTTATTAACAGCTGCATGCGGTGTCGCCTCTTCAAATTGAAGCCCTTTGCGCAAGAGGGTGCACCTTTACCCCGTGAACGGGTCTATAAGGGCTCACCATTCTCTAGAATTGGAATCGACCTGGGAGGACCCTTGTATGTGAGTGATGACGGGCGCTCCTCGAAGGTGTTCTTCGCCATCTTCACATGCATGGCCGGGCGAGCTGTGCACTTAGAAATGGTAAGAACTCTATCGACGGAGGACTTTTTAGAGTCCTTCGGTCGTTTTGTGGCACGTCGTGGGATGCCTCGAGTTATCTTCAGTGATAACGGCACCAACTTCCGGGGTGCCGCCCCACGCCTGGCGCACCTGGGAATGGCCTGGAAGTTTAATGTTCCAAGAGCCTCCTGGTGGGGTGGATTCTGTGAGAGACTGATAAGGACAACAAAAGATGCCTTACGAAAAACACTCAGCAAGTCCTCCTTAAACTTCCTGGAGCTTTAAACGATACTGTCCCGTATAGCAGGGGTTATAAATTCGCGACCCCTGACGCCCCTCAGCGACGATATTGAAGATGTTCGGCCTCTCTCACCAAATGACTTTCTCCTGGGTGAATCCCAGAATTCAGAGGGAGATATTGCAACGCCAGAGCTGGGAGAGGCACCAGGAGCTTCACTAAGCGCAAGATTTAAATATCGGAAAGAAGTTCTGAAGCACTTATGGCAGAGATGGAAGAGGGAGTACCTTCTCGAGCTGAGGAATCCTCGACGTGAGGGCCCACCAAAGATTCCAAAAGTTGGAGACCTCGTTTTGATCGGGGATGACACCAAGTTGTCACCCACCCTCTGGATGAGTGGAAAAATCGTCCAGCTGCACCCCGGGCGGGACGGCCTGGACAGAGCAGCGACAGTGCAAAGGATGAGTGGAGGAACGGTCACAAGACCGTTCCTCCACTCCGTAAGTGTCGCGTTTCTAGTCCAGAGCAATACTAAAATCGCCACAGCTGATCGTGTGACTTGCCTCATTTTTGCAAAGGAACTTGTCAATATCTAAAAAAACTGAGGACTGTAGGTACGAGGGGCGATCAAAAGGTTTTGCGAAATGGTAGGGAAAAGTAAGGGAAGGGAGATGGCTGCATGTAGAATTATCAGACCAAGTTATGATAAGTCAGGACCTGCAGCGGCTCACACGTGCCTCGTCTATTTTAAAAGCAGTAGCTGACTGCAGATCTTCAGGCAAAAAATCCTCAGCAGTGAAAAAGATTTAGCACTAAGCAGTGATCAAATTTTTTTACCAAGGAATGCGAAACACATCCATGAACTCACAGTTGCAGTGTACACTGACACCGCCCCTTTCTATGCAGTAACTGCTTGCTAGAATGAAAAGTTTCGCCACGGCCGTGGGTCCCTCGAAGAAGACCCCCAAGGACGCCCCTCAGATGTGATCACCGAGCACAATGGGGGCCGTGTGGAGAGGATGATCCTCGAGAATTGACGGATGAAGGTCGAAGAAATCGAGCTAGAACTTGGGAGTATTTCATGAAAGTGTTTCCGTCAGCTTACACAAGAATTTGGTCATGATCAAGGTCCCGCCCCGTTGGGTCAGGAAACCTCACGCCCCAGGATTGACTGCAACGCCGTCAAAGTTTGGAGGAGCTGCTGCTCCTGTAGAACCAAGACCCGGCGGGATTTGAGTCACGATTAGTGGCCGGTGATGAAACGTGTTCCATCACTGGGATCCCGAGACCAGGTTCGAAAGCATGACCTGGAAGCACAAGGCCTCTCCGACCCCCGTCAAGTTCCGGACCCAACCCTCAGCCGGGAAGGTTATGCCCACCATCTTCTGGGATTCTGAGGGAGTACTGATGGTAAGCTATGCGGCTCGTGGAAGGACCATCACAGGCCAATATTACACCGAGGAACCCGCTCAGCTGAAGCTGTGCATCCGTCAGAAGCGGCGCGGCAAGTCGACACGTGGTGCCCTCCTCTTCCATGACAAAGTCCCAGTCCAAAAGTCCAGATTGGCACAAGCTGCCCTACGCGAGTGTGGGTTCAAGGAGCTCAACCATTCCGCCTACAGTCCAGATCTGACCCGAATCGACTAATTTCACTCCGCCATCTGGAGTCTGCACTGCGTGGGCGCCGGTTCCAGGACGATGAAAACGTCCAGTACGTCGTCCAGGAGTGGATCGAATAGCTGTCGGGAGATTTCTGACTGACGGGAATTCAAAGCCTGAGGGAGAAGTGGCACAGGTGCCTCGAAGTCAGAGGGGGTTATATTGATAAGCAATAAAACATTTATCCCATCAAAGAACAGAAACAACAGGTGCAAATAACAGAAACACGTCAATAAAACAACACAATCACAAAATAATGCTACGGGAAAACAATTCTAGCATGCCTAAGGTCCTCAATACTTTATTGGTGTTTTTCTTGGCTCGAAACAAAAACATTTTATTGCAAATGTCGTCCACACATATGCATCATACTTCTAAGTTGAGATGGAAGCTTTATGCCAGTTGTATACAAATCGTCCGTGATATTGCGAAACTTTGAAAACACATTTTGCGTAGCGTGAATTCAATGTTGATACACTCCTGAGGCACACTGTCCCACGATCACCGACCATACCGTGTCTAAGATTTCCACCTGTATTTGGCGTCCGAGGTGTGACGTTTTACAGTGTGACAGGCACTTCTGGTGACGACGTATAAAGCTTGTTTGCGTTGCGTTGTTTTGAGTGTTGTTCACGATAATTGTATGATTGCTTGGAGTCATCAAAAAGTAAAGGCGTAACCACATTCCAGCAGGGCTGGTTTGACTCCAAAATATTATTTGCGCTCAGAGTAAGCTTATTTTCACTTTGCTTTGCTGTGGGCTGGATTTTGAGTTGGGGGATACAATTATGCGAGATTGCTGGACACCATTTGGAGAGTAATACTATACTCTATGGGAAAACTAGTATAATGAAATTATGCTCCAGTAATTTGTAGTGCAAACAAAAATCCTTCAAAACATCCCATTGAATTCCCAATAACCATGTTCAGCATAAAAATATCAGGATGGGTTTTATAAGGGTTTAAAGTGGGTTTAACAGGATGCCTGATCCCACCTCTACTTTTAGCCAACAGATTCCCGGTCTCAACTCTCAGCAACGTTGGGAAAATGAAACAGAAAGTTCTAAAAGCAAAACGAGGCAACGAGTCCCAATAAAGTGATTAATTTAAGGCTGGGTTAGGTTAGGCTACCTTACAGCTTCCTTATATCAGCGGGAGGCTGACGCTTCACTGCCCCACTCGGTTTTGACTGTTGGCTTCACTGCCCCACTCCGTTTTTTACTGCTGGCTTCACTGCCCCACTCGGTGTTGACTGTTGGCTTCACTGACCCACTCCGTTTTTTACTGCTGGCTTCACTGACCCCCCTCGGTTTTTTTCTATTGGCTTCACTGACCCACTCAGTTTTCGACTGTTGGCTTCACTGACCCACTCAGTTTTCGACTGTTGGCTTCACTGACCCTCTCGGGTTTTGACTGTTGGTAACGCATGTGAGGCTTTGCTCCTCTCTTTTTTGTGGAATTGCCCGAGGGCGCCAGAATCTTCAACTTCTCTCACTCTGCTTTATACAATAGTTTTAAGGAAGTGGCTCCAGTGGCTCAGCTGGTACAGGGTTGGACTCCGGCCCACTGCTCGGAAAACCACTCAGTGGCAGTGCATTGGTGAAAGTTCTGGGGTTGTTTCCCTTGAGACACTCCGGCGTTCAAGATTTCACCGAGGTAGGTCGTCTGGCAATTGACTGGTGAGAGAATGACCTGAACGGGGCGGCCGTCCCTTTGCTTTATGAGACGTCAAAGGGGATGTTCCACCTTGTCGAGACTCTGAAAATATTTTTTTAAGGATAGAATAAGTCTAACAGTTTGGAAATTACATTCATTTTCCCCTTAGGTCGCCCAGAACAAAAATGCATTTTTCTTACCATTTATGGTGTCAGCAAAATGGGAGATAAAACCATTCTGGTGCTTATCTATTTGCACCTATAGCTCTATGATTTGGACGCATATTTCTTTGTGAAGGTGCGCGCTCAAACTTCTTACCTCACTCGCCTGGGCCTTTTGGCAGCCTGTCGTTGAATGTTGGACGATGGATATAGGTCGGGTTTCATACCGCTGGTTCTCACTGTTTTCGCGTGACACGCGTGGCATTGTCCTAGTGACTTAACATGAGGACAATCAATTTTAGCAACGATACTTGTGACGTGAAGTAAAAATTGAAAGTCACAACGCAATGTCCGCAGCAGAGCCCTGCTAACAACACTGAGTACCACGCCTTGCTACATGAGTAGGCTATCCAATAGATGCCGAATCAGTTGCACACGTGCCGCCTGGCAATCAGGGGACACCTTCTCCTGAACGTGGATGGGCACCAAAATAAAGTTTTTCGGACATTACTCCCCAATATACGTCGTAACGATGCCAAACCGGCATGGTTGGATGCAGCTAACAATTGTGCGTGGTTCTGTATGGTTTCTGGCGGCGCTCCTCGCTTCATGAAATATCTAAATGCAAAGAACTTCATAGCATGACATTCATCCATGTGAGCAGGCCTGTGGAATTGCTATATTCCTTTCACAGTTAGTGCCCTATGAAACTATTTCTGAAGGGCTTCTTCGGCAGCGATGAATTTATTTTTGCCTATAATAATGATCTGAATGTTCGAAATAATTTTTTTGACCAGAAATGTGCACATTGTCTACGCCGAAAATATACGTCCACAGACGTGGGGCGTCACTTCACGACATCGCTTCTGGCTTCACCTTCCCACCCACGCTATCACAAGCGCTTGCCGCCGTGGAATGGGGCAACAAACTCCGCTACCCATCAATGCCAAAAGTTGGACCAGTTTGTATACAGGCCTGCATATCCTCATGAAAAAATGATTTGCATACCCTGAACAGTCGGGGAATACGGGACAACAAGCAAAGTCGGGCCTAAGCGCCGCAAAAACGTCTGACTGGTGCGGCGCCGTGTTTCCCTGCAACGGAGCAAAAGCTCTTATCGGCTGTCTGACAGTAAGCATATTCAGAAAAGAGAGAAGGACTTCAAAGAGCTTACATAAATCTTTCATTCACATACAATTCCTAATAATTCGTTCTTTGTTTTTTTACGATTTGTTGTTCTACACGGTAATATTTCGTATGGGTCAAGCCACATTTCATCTGGCTCGTGTAGGTCATTTTGTCTACCGAGGGCCTTGGTATCAAGGATGCTCATGTATCCCGGGTAAATGAAGACGGAGTTACAAATATCCGTACCCTTGTTTTGGTCGCCGGCCGACTGAGATCCGACCTCCCGTTTCAAATATCTCCCGTTAGCAGTGGCTTCACCAGCAGGCCTGGCGGTGGATGGTCAGCGGGTGGCCTGATGTTTAAAAATGTTTCTATACCAGTGTACGGGGATGTAATGTTCTGGTGCCCGAGCACCCCCAATCCGAATTTGAGCACCCCCAATCATGCATTGAGCACCCCCAATACATGTGCCGCCCCTGGGTTATCACCGCTGCTCTGAACAGTGCCATCCCTATCTCATCACTACCGCTCTGATTCGTGCCGCCACCACCACCAACAGTTACTCACTGCGCCCCCCCGGATGATTACTGCCGCTTTTGGATCATCACTGATCAGCTGGCTGAGCACTGCCGCCCCTGGTCACCATTGCCGCCCCCGGCTGATCTCTGCCGGCCGTGGTTCGTCACAGCCGCCCCCTGGCTTATCGCTGTCACCCGTGGTTCATTAACTTCCGCCCCCTGGCTGATCACCGCCATCATCTGATTTATAACTGCCGCCCCCTGACTGATAACTGCCGGCCCCTGGCTGATAACTGCCGACCCTGCCTGAACACTGCCGCTACTGGCTGATCACTGACGCCTCTGACGGATAAGTGCCGCCCTCTGACTAATAAATGCCGCCCCTAGCTTATCACTGCCGCCCTCTGACTGATAACTGCCGCCCCCTGGCTGATCACTGCCGCCCCCTGGTTGGTAACTGCCGCCCCATGACTGATAACCGCCGCCCCTGACTGATCACTGCCGACCCTTGGCTGATAACTGCCGCCCCTGCCGGATAACTGCCGCCCGTGCCTAAACACTGCCGCCCTTGGCTGATCACTGCCGCCCCCTGGCTGATAAATTCCGGTCCTTGCTGACCATTGTCGCCCCATGGCTGATCACTACCGCCCCCGACGAATAACTTCCGTCCATTGCTGATCACTGCCGACCCCTGGTGGATCACTGCAGCCCCCTGACGGATAACTTCCGCTCCCTGACTCATAAATACCGCCCCTGGCTCATCACTGCCGCCCCTGACGGATAAGTGCCGCCCCCTTACTGATAAATGCCGCCCCTAGCTTATCACTGCCGCCCCCTGGCAGATCACTGCCGCCCCCTGACCGATAACTGCCGTTCTCTGGCTGATCACTGCCGCCCCCTGGTTGATCGCTGCCGTCCCCTGGCTGATAACTGCCGCCCCCTGACTGATAACTGCCGCCCCCTGACTGATAACTTCCACCCCCGGCTGATAACTGCCCCCCCCTGACTGATCACTGCCGCCCCTGGTTCATCAATGCCGTCTCCTGGGCCAATGAGCATCCTGGGGATATCTGGGTACTGAGCGTTGTGGGGGAGCATGCTTCTGTGAATATCACTAGCATCATGTCATATCTGAGGAGCGTTAGTTTTAATGTCATATATTCTTTTTAGTAGTATTTTAAGTTTTACATAACGCCAAATTTTATTTCACCGAGTTTGTGACCTTAGTATGTCTTGTACAAAATGTTATGTCATTTTTTAGTGTTAATATTTTATTTCATTTTATTTATTTGCTTTATTTGCTTTTATATAATCTTCTGATACAACGTTCACAATCGGACCTTTTCTACCACCTGACTTGTAAAAAAGCGCGTGTGGAAATGTCCTATTTACGTATTTAATTTAGTGTTATGGGCGCCGTAGGACCCTAGATATCGGCGCGCCCTAAAACACCAATATGAAGATGGACCTTCTCCCGGCCGATCACTGCCGCCCCTGGTTCATCACTGCCGCCCTAATTCATGCCGCCTCTGGCTCACCAATGCTGTCTCCGGCATATTTTGACTAAACGCGTGCCGCCCCGACTCATCGCTGCCGCCCCTGGTTCATCCCTGCCACCCACTGGCTGATCAGTGTCTGCCCTGGTTCATCACCGCCGTCCTGATTAATCACTACTGCCCTGATTTACGCCGCCCCTGGCTAATCAATACAGCCCCTGTTTTTTAATCAACCCATGTTTTATGAGCCGCCCCTGGTAAAACACTTCCTCCCTCGAATCCTCGCTGCTCCCCCCCGGCTGATTACTGCCGTCCCTGGTTTGTCACTGCCGAGGAGACCAATCCAGTCATGGCCCCCAAAACCAGTCAAACTTAAGTCGTGCTGTCAGCACAGTTTTGTCAGCAGGAATCTGTAACACCCCTCCAGAAAGCAAACATCAGCCCAATATCGTCTAATCGTTATCTGTTTGCCTATTGGAGAAATTCTCCAAACCGAGTAAATGGTAGACTGCTGCTGCCGTGCTTTCACTGTTGTAGCGTCAGTCAGGGGTGAAATGTTCTATCTCTTTGGCGTGAGCGAGACCACCCAATCATAATTTGAGTATCCCTAATACACACGTCGCTCCCCGACTCAGCATTACTGCCCTGATTCATACCGACCCCGGTTCATTACTAGCACCCTGATTTATACCGCCTTGGTTCATCACTGCCGCCTCCTGTCTATCACTGCCACCCTGATTCGTGTCAGCCCTGACTTACCACTGCCGCCCTGATTCAAACAGCACCTGGCTCATCACTGCTAACAGTGGCCCTCCAGTAATATCCTCGAATTATCACTGTCACCTTGTTTCATGCCGCCTCCAGCTCATCGCTACCACCTCGGCTTATGAATGCCGCCCCTGGCTTATCACTTTCGCCCTAATTCGTGCCGCCCGGGCTCAGGACTACCGCTCCCAGCTCAGGTACAGCAGATTCAATTTTCGGAGCGGTGTGCAAGATTTTCGGGAGGAGGCGCCTTCCTTCCCAGAGGTGGCGTTTCCATCCCCAGAGGGTACCTTTGGCTCCCAAGGGGCGCCCACCCAGGGGGGCGCTGACATAATTTCCCAGCGCTTATTAGATAAATTGGACTTTTTGCTCACCATGGGACGGCTTTGATGGCAGGGGGCACCATTCATATGTGAAACTATTGATATTTTGCTCAGAGGGGCGGCTGGGGATCGCCACCCGGACCAGGCCAAAACCGGGCGTGCAAAAAGATACCTTTACGCATGCTCATTTTTTTTCAGTGTGTGCAACTGCACACCCTGCCTCCCGGAATCAACCGTCCTTGCCCCAGCTTATCTCTTCCACCATTATTCGTGCCACCCATTATTTATAACTACTACATATGGCTCACCATTTCCGTCCTCGGCTTTTCACCTTTGCCTTGATTCGTGTCGCCCCCGGCTAATCAGTGCCGCTCCATCCCCAAGTTTTCACTTTCGCCCTGGTTCTTGCCACCCCTAGTCCTCACTGCCACCCTCGTCTTATCACTTCCACTCTGATTCGCCCCGCTCCTAATTCATAGCTATTGCCCCTGGCTCATCACTGCCGCCCTTGACTTATGACTGTTCTGTTTTTTGCCGCGCCGGCCAATCACTGTCGCCCCCAGCTTACCACTTCCAACTCAATTTGGGCCGTTCTTAGTCCATAAATGTCGCCATGGGCTCATCACTGCAGCACTGATTACACTGGTCAACAAGATTTAACTTTGGCATGGATCCAATACAAAATAGTTCGTTTCGGGTGTAATTTGTGGCGCTGAACACGAATCTGGTGGTAGAAGTTCCGTATCAGGTCATAATTTTTAGGTACAGTATGTTTGTGTGTCGTCTTTTGCGCAAGCCTACCTGGCATCCGTGACATTGACAGTGCAAAACCCAAGAGTTCTAGGAAAATGAACGTTTGGGTGTTTGTGGAGGCTAGGGTATTCTACCCTAAACCAAATTTTCATAGATCTATGTCAATATAGTCAAGGTTAAACGAGGCCATATGAGTCAAATTCTGTCTGTGCAGGGTAGCCATCGGGAAATGCCGTGATTATGGGATGAGAAGCCGGATATGGAGAGAAAGTGGCGTAAAGTAACGGCGGATAGTTCTGAGGCGATGTTCTCTGACACTTTTAGGTCAATGTCGCTCAAGGCAATTCACATTTGACGTTAAAATATTAAATTTTACCTATAACGTATACTGCAACTAGCACTATGGCACAGGGCCTCGTTTAAGGAATTTTCACTAGGTGGGATTTCATATAACTCAACCAACCCTACCCGATACCAATGTAGAAATAAGCTTCAGTTGGGAGACAGGCCCAGTAAAAAAAGCTGTGCGGTGCAATCGGTGCGTGACGGATGCAAGGAAAATTCGAATTTATTTTCACGTTAAAACTGTTCTTTTTTGTTCATGATAATCTTTATCTACCCCATATACACTGTGTGTAACACAACGCACCAAGATGTCAATGGAGGCAGCGACACGATGGTTAAGAAAAATTTTACGCTGAGAAACAATATCAGTTTTGTGAAACTGCACAAAATTCAGTTCATACAAGGTGCCTTCTCCATGCCTTCACCTCCCCAGAGCCCCAACAGGGAGTCCGTCGTCACAGGAATGATTTGTAGTGACGCCCTTGATACTTCTATAAAATAACCCTCATGTTTTATTTCATTGCAGCTATACTCCTGTCCAGATTAAATTGCTATTAAAAAACCAACAAAAATCTTAAAATATTTACCCACATTTTCGGAAAAAAGAACAAGCCTTCATTCATCTGAACTGATATTTTCTTCGTTTTTCACAGAAATACATGAAATATATGAAAGATATGAAATTTAGCTACCAATCAAAAGAGCATTCCGAATAAAATTTCACACTGGCGTCACCCAACCCCGCCTCAGGTATGATAGGCGGGCTCCCAGGTTGACAGGTGACGTGAGGGTTTCTTATGGCAATCTGTTGGATGAGACGAGCATATTTATTTGCTGCAGACTGTATCCGGCTTTGTGATTATTCGGCAAATTCGCGGGGCTTTCTTCGCACACATTGGGGTAGGCCGACATAATCGAGCATTCTTCATCCTTGCCCACCGAGAGGCATCGATGGCCCCCTAAGGTTTTTTTCTCCAAAATAACAGAAAACTACGAGGGGGCAGCACCGTGGGTGATAGGTCTACCTTTCACCCTATCATTTTCCCATCATCCCTGAAATATTTTACTACGGGTCACGCTAGGTCAGGTCACCAGGCGAGGTCAACCAAGGTCACCTCACTTCAAATTTTGAGCTATATCATAGCTATATTCCTTAGCCGATCGAGTTCAAACTTTCTACACTTCACAACCCTTTCAGAGTCTAAAAGACATATATCCAGGATTTTTCGATTTGTTGTCCTGAGGTCAGGTCACGAGGTGACGTCTCCGATAGAAAAAGGAACATGCTGTTCTATGAGCTAAAAGGCACAACAATAGTTGAAAATGCTCATATTACTCAGAAATTCGTTCTTGAACACCCTTTCAAGGGTCCCAGGAGCGATATTTGCCCTTTGACATATCTGCAGTCATCACAGGTCACAGGTATAAAAAGTATTTTGACGATAACTTTTGACCTAGCCAAGCTTATTCACTGAATCAAACGTCATCGTGTATGTCTAGTCACTGGCTTTCATTTAATATACGACAAAGTCACTCTGACCTTTCGTGACCTCGGGTCAATTAGGTTAATTGACCTCTGGAGGTCAAATCACTGGCTGGAGGTCATTGTATTCCATATAGCGGAGAAAGCCCTGGTATTAGATTTTTACCAGATCTCAATAGCTCCAATGGTCAGATCTAATAGCTCCTGGCCCTGCCCAGGTTTCTTAAGCATTGCAGATTTTGGTGAAACTAGACTATCGTGACCTAAGTTGACCTCTGGAGGTCAAACCATTGACCTGAGCGCTTAAACATGCGAACTGAAATCTTCCTGAATTTACACGAGCGTTCTAATGCGCTTTGCACATTTGCGCTAACCCCCGTATTTTCGGATTTAGACGGGGTCATTGATGCCCCCGGTGGGGCGCCGATTAAGCTCAGCTTATGATGGTCCAAAATAAAACATGCATCAGATAGAACTTAAGAAATGCAGACCGTGAGTAGGTCTCATGTAATGTATATACCTTCTAGAATGTTCTTGAACTTAAATGATTTTTAATTACACACAGTTTCCACCCAAACCAGTATAGGTGGGATTTTTTACTAACTGGGTGGGATCTGGCCAAACTAGGTAGGACGAGTCCCACCTAGTTTGTATATTAGACGAGGCCCTGATCTGGCAACCGTCGGGACAGAAGTCAGGTTTGACCTTGACCTATGACTTTTGACTTGAGCCTGCGACATTGAGCTCAAGATCGAGTGACCTAGCCTGTGACATCATGTGACTCTGACATAAAATCCTCATCATATAATGTTGCGACATCACCACTCGGTCTACAATACCGGCGAGCTTGTGTGACCGAGCGTAAGCCTTGTTCAATGTTCATGAACTTTAATGTGAGGTAGTCTTCCGTTGCAATAACTTCTCATGCATACTGCATTGTCTGGGTAGAGATAATCCGGGTTCTCGACATCATTGATCTAGATTTTTCCACAAAAGGCTAGGCTCATGACTGTGTAAGGAAAGCGTAGGGGCTATACACCAGGCATGTTCTGGGGAAGAAACCGGGTCCTATGGCAAAAAAACGGTTACTAAATTTGAAATGAGCGGTATCGAAATAAGTAGATACAGGTGCTCACGTGCCGGATCCATTTTGGCTGCATACCAGTGTTATTACCGCCCCCGTGTGTTAAAATAAAAATAAAGGGCGTGTGGCCAAAAATAAAGGACATGCATGGGTGCAGTGAAGTGGCCATATTTGTTAAGATTTACAGAACAATACACGCGTTGTTTGGATAGTTATCGGTGTTTTTATCTTTTTCACGTAGAGAAAACCCTTTCACCTTTTTGTCTCTTTCACGTAAAAAGACCCTTGCCCCGGTGGCGGGTACGAGCCACTTTCACTCGCCCTGGGGTGGAAGTAAAAGAAGACCCCACTTCCTAAAAACTAAGAGAGTTAGAAAAAACGTAAAACAGGAATCGAAAGCTCTTCAGAGAATGATATCGAAGATAATTCGGTCATTTTCCTCGTCAGATCAACATCAAAGCCACCAGAAGTCAAAATAGGTAAACAATTGCTAATATGAGGTGTACTAAGTCTTTATCTCAGAAACTAAGATAGCTAGAAACATTTTTGAACACCATTTGAAAGCTCTTGCGCTGCTCTTTCATTGCAATCCCATTCATTTTCGTGTCAGGTCAAAGTCTAGGGGGCTGCAGGTCACTGAACGTTGGGAATATTGTTGGGAATGTCCATAGCCGTCCATGCATTAGGGCGTTTTTTCGCTAATAACTTCCAAACCAATCAAGATACAGTAATAGTTGATGCACCATTGCGATTTTCTCGTCAATAAAAATCAAATTATATATGATATTGCTATGCTAGGTCCAATTCCAAATTGACCTGACTCAGGCAAACTGTTTGACCCAGCTTGACCTGGTATAGTCATGATATATATCATTTGCCTTGCAGTGACCATACAAAGACTTCGGTGATAAAATAAAAGTTTCATCTTTGTTTATTCAATATTTATAGAGAAAAACACCGAAAACTTCTTACTTGACCTTAGGCAGCCTTTCAAAGGTCACAGGTCAACATTTTTTGGTATCAGCTTTAGAAATGCGCTAAGAGCAAGTCCTAACCAATATTTAAAGTTTATTGAATCCATACTTCTGAAAATGCTCATTTCGTGATTTCCCCCATGCATTTGCAATGGTAAGGTCATGTCCAGTACATGACCTTAGGCCACCAATATCGAAAATCCCGGAACACATGTTGTAGCTCCTGGTGGGCCCGCTATGTGGTATGAGTTTTAACTTGATCGATTAACCCTCTTTTTAATTATGCAGTCTTAAACATTTTTTTGGTGAGGCCACTTCACCTGACTTGGTGACCTGACCTAATATGACCTTTAGGTAAAATGTTCAGGAAAGATGTAAAAATGATAAAGGAACAGCTCGATTAAGTTTGGCGGCGCTGCACGCCATCGTGTTCCCGTCACCTTGGAAAAAACCCGAGGGGGGATCTAAAAGACTTCCACCCGGGCGAAGGTTATGTCCTTTGCTTTCATTTCACTTTCCTCCCACTCTGCCATTCCGAAGATAAATCCAACTCCGCAAAACTGATATACTTCAATCGTGGATATATTTGCAACTCAGATCAGTGACGGATCTAGGATTTCGTTAAGGGGGGGCCCAGGCTCGGAGGGCGCCGAACCTGGGGGCGCCGGACTTGAGGGGCGCCAATTTCAGTGGCGGATCTAGCCGGTCGGTTTGGGAGGAGCAAATCAAAGTCGAAAAGCAAAAAAAAAAAAAACGTCACGCAGTAAAAAGCTGCGCTACCAATATCATTTGCCCGTAGAATTTTGGGTATTTGAGGCGAAAAGCCAAAAAACTTCACGGGGTGAAAAATATGGGCTCGAGATACTTCTTCCTATCCAAGGCTGGCTATACTATGACTTGCTATACTATGGAGGTCTGGCTATACTATAACTGAGAATTATTGATATTTACTCCATGATTCTGATGAAGGGCTGTGCCCGAACATATAATCTTCAGTGTTTTTTACATTTCTGGATTCGAGGGGACAGGCCAGGGAACATCTTATCAACTTATGTTCTGTTTGAAGTTGAGAGTTGGAACACCAAAATCTTGCTTATAAACTAAGAAGGAGTAGGGGAAAAAAGGAGGTCGATCGCTTTGGGGGGCGAAAACGCAGTTTTGCCCCGAGCTTTTTCGTTTGGGGGAATGCCTTTTTCCCCTCTCCCCTTGGATCCGCCACTGGCCAATTTAACACCCAAAAGGCGGCCAGTGTCAATGAAGAACGCGTTTAAAAAGGATTTGTAAATGCTTATTTTCATTAAAGCTTCCTCTCCGTGAGGACATGTTCACGTTTACCATCAAGCATATTTCGGGCCAGCTAACGACTGGTACCGTGGTAGAAAATGCTGAAAGCACCCACTGACACTAACTGAAGCACGATGAGCAAATAATACAGTTATATTCGGTCATGGTAAAAACTGAGGTGTCGTATCCACCACCTCCACTTATCACAGTTGTCCTGGCTAACGGCTCAATACTGAAATACCCGATTGACGCTAACCTGAGCCTCATAGGCCGCAGAACCTCTGCGAGCCTGGGCCCCTGAGTTTTCGGTGACTTCGATGAAGTTATATCGAGTCCCCTCAGCTGATCTGGGACCGCTTTAGTTAACCAGGCTCTCACACTGAACTCGAAACCTATATGTCGCCGCTGAAGCCTATTAAGCTTTTTGGGCCCTTTTATTGATATAGGGCCCCCTCAACCGGTCCTGAGCCCTCTGAGCTAAAAGCTGGAGCTCTGAGCTCTGAGCCCCAAGCTGGATTAGTGTCCCTTAAGCTGGTCGGGGTCCCCTGGGTTGGTACCGTTTTCGTTTAACTGATATAGATCCCTTCAGCTTGTTTGGGGCCCGTTGTGCGTATCTGGGCACTAGTTCGTCGAGGCACCCAGCTAGTCTGGCCCTATTAGTTTTATGGGCCTTCTGAGCTTCTGCAGGTTCCTCTCAGAGTGTCTGGGCCCCATGAGTTGAAAATTGGACCCCTGGGTTAGTTTTGGGTTCCTGAGCTTATTTAGAAACCGTTTAAATAGGTAGGCACCCCACGCTGGTCTTGAGAATCCTGTGTTGGCGCTGAGGTCAAATGAGCTCGTCGGGGGCCCTTATCTGGGGCCCCCTTAACTGGCACGGACCCCTCAGCTGATTTTGGAGACCCAAAATCCCTCCTACCGGATTCCACCCACGCCAGATTTCCTGACTCCCTGAGGGCCCCTGGGGGCCATTGGGGATTTTTCCCGCGATCAGCGCTAGGGCCCCCTCCCCGAGACAAAGCTTACAACATGTCTCTGTGTATATACTCTAGCATCTGCCAGAGTTGAGCTAGAATCATTTTTAGGCACACTTCGCTTCCTCTCGTTACGGCGAATCATCAAATAATGCATAATATGACTATACTAGGTCAAAACAAAAAAATGGCCTGACCTAAGGCTTTGGTCAAGGTCACCATTTAGCCTAGCATAATCAGCATGCATATGAATCAACTCACAATAGCAGTAAAAAATGGTATCAAAATACGGGTTTTATCAATATTTCCTGCAAAGCAATTAACCAAAGTCTTAAAACCTGCTTAGGAAGCCCCAGATGAATTCTCAGAGGTAACATGTCTAAACTTGCAACATGAACCGATAAAGAGGCCTAGGATACCATGATTTGGGGAATCCGAAGGTATTCCAAGCGGCGTCTGCAGACATAGAGCAATTTTTCGGCAAATTTCCGTTTTACCCCATGCATTTTCAATGGTGAGGTCATGATTCGTACCTGTCCCTAGGCCTTCGATGGGAAAAATCCCGCAATAAATGTATTAGTACTTTTTGGGCCCATTATATGGTACAAGTTTGAATTCGATAGATTCACCCTTTTCGTACTTACGCCAACTTAAGCATTTTTTGGGGTGAGGTCACTTGACCTGCACTGGTGACCTGACCTGAGATGACGCAACCTAAAATTTTGAGGGAAAGTTGCGGAATTGATCAATGATAAGGTGTGACAAGTACTGTGTCGCTTCGCGCCGACGTTTTTTCGTGCCACTGGGAGACCTCGAGGGGGTGTTCAAGCACCCCCCCAACGGGCCGGAACGGGGCTCGAATACTCTAGAACAGGGCTGAGGCCAAAAGGGAAGGCTCTAAACAATGTCTGCAATTTTTGGGGTCAAGGTCCTTCATGGTCATTGACCTATTACGGCACAACCCAACATATTGTGCCTAATGTACGCTATAACTAGCGCTGTGCCCAAGCTTACCAATAACCTTTGATCAAGCCTTGATCATCAAGGCCAGTGACCTTTAAAATTGACCTGTAACCTTGATCTAAACACTGAATAACCTTTACTTTGATATAATAGCATACGTCATAATAGGAATCGTAACATTATGCAACGTCATTTAGGGGCTGTCCAGGAGTACCTGTGCTCATCAGGGACACCTATGCTCTCTGGGGGGGGCCTTTGCTTCGATGAGGCACCTGTGCCACCCAGGGGCGCCTTCGCTCCCCAATGGACGCAACCTAGCTATCCAGGGGCATCCTTGCTGTTCCGAGGGTGCCTTTGATACCCAGTGCCCAAGGGGAGCTTTTTCTTATCCAGGTTCACCATGATATTGAGGGGCGTATTTTTATTCAAGGTAACCTATACTACCCAGTGGCGCCTACCCTATGCAAGGGGCCCTTAGGCTATCCAGGGGGCGGCAATTTGCTATGCATAGGGCGCCCTTATGCTCTCCATGGGCTCCTCATTCAGAGGGTGCCTCTGATATTCAGGGGCGCTTTTCCTATCAACAGGGTACCTGTGCAATCTTGGGGCTATTCTTATCAAGGGACACTGCTGTTATTCAGGAATACCTACACCACTGTCGAGGGTCGCCTTTGCTACCCAGAGGCGCCTTTACTTCTTAGGAAATTTGGCGCCCGTGCTTTAAGGAGTGCTTCGGCATCGATTGATTGCTCTATTATTGGGCTTAGGTGCACGTGAACCTTGAGCTCATGTAGCGCCCATATTGTTGCTAAGGAACGCTTATGCTATCAAAGGGCGCCTTTACTATCCAGGGCTTCTGTTTTATTCAAGGCAGTCTGTTCTATCCACGGGCATCTGATATTTCGGGGGCGGTGCCTAGGTTATTCAGGAGGCGGTTTTTTCTCCACAGGGGCGCACTATTGCTTTCCAGGGGCGCCGTTACTGCCCAGGGGTGTCTTTCTATCCAGGGGCGCATATGCTGTCTAGGTGTATTTTTCATTCACAGACATGATTGAAATACATGCCTCTACGTTATCCTGGAGTGCTTTTTGTCTCCGGTGAGGCGCTATTTTTCTCTTCCGGGCACCAGTTTATCCAAGGGCACCTATGCTGTCTAGAGAACCTTTGTTATCTAGGGCTGCCTTCGCTGTTAAGGGGCACCTTTGCTACCCAAAGGGAGCATTTTACTTTCCTGGAGTGCCTATTACCATCTAAGGGGAACATATGCTATCTTGCAGCGCCTTTGCAAACATGGAGCGCACTTTTCTATCCAGCTGCGCCTTTGCACTTGAGGGGGCGCCTCTGCAATCCAGGAGGAGCCCAAAATAGATGGAGAATAAGAATTCTGAAATAAGGCGCTCGAACACTGAAATAAAGTGCCTAGTTATCAGAAAGAGGCGCTCATCTGCTGAGCGGGGAGGACTGCTGGTTGGTGAGGGCAGCGTTCTCGGAAACGGGGCGCACATACTGAAAAAGGCACCCGGTTGCAGCGATGGAGCACTAAGCCTTCAGTTATGGGTTAATGAAATGTGGTTAATAAAGGCAGTCCATGCTCAAATTGAGCGCTCGAGCCCTGTAACAGAGCGCGCAACTGTCGGACAGGTGTGCCAAACCATAGACAGAAGGGCAGCTGAAGATGGAAAGGGACACCTGTGATATCCTGGGGGCGCCTGTACTCTCAGGTGAGGCGCTTGTTTTCTTTCTCAGGCGCCTAGTTTATCCATGGCCGCCTATGCTGTCCAGATCATCTATTTCAAGAAGGGTTAACTTTGCTGTCCAGGGGCGCCTTTGCTATCCAAGGGCGCATATGATATCTGTAGGGCGCTTTATGCAGAGGGCGCCTAGGCTGTCCAAGGGCACCTTTCTTAACCAAGGGGCGCATTTTGCTTTCCTGGAGCGCCTATTCCTATCTAAGGGGCGCATATGTTATCTAGGAGCGCCTTTGATACCAGGAGGCGGCTTTTTGTACAGGGGCGCCTTTTCTCTTGGGGGGCGCTGCTCCAATGCAGGGCAGCTGAAGGTGGATAAGGGACATCTATGTTATACAGAGGGCGCCTGTACTTCCCAGTGGGGCGCTTGTTTTCCTTCTCGGGCTCCTAGTTTATCCAGGGGGCGTCTAGGCTATCCAAAGGCGGCTTTTCTATCGAAGGGGTGCCTTCCTAGGGGCGCCTTTGCTACCCAGGGGCGCCTTTGCTGTCCACGGCACTTGTGTTATCCAGGGTTGTATTTGCTGTCCAGGGGCGCCTTTGCTATCCAAGGGTGCATATGACATCCGTAGGCGGCTTTTCCAGTGGGCACCTAGGCTATCAAAGGGCGCCTTTTCTACCCAAGGTGAGCATTTTATTTTCCCAAAGCGCCCATTTCTATATAAGGGGCGCTTATGCTACCCAAGGCATCTATGTTACCAAGATTTGCCTTTACTGCCCAGGGGCGCCTTTCCTAGCCAAGGGCGCATATAGTATCCGTAGGGCGCTTCATCCAGGGGGCGCCTAGGCTATCTAAAGGCGGTTTTTCTATCAAAGGGGTGCCTTCCTAGGGGCGCCTTTGCTACCCAGGGGCGCCTTTGCTGTCCACAGCACTTAGGGTTGTCTTTGCTGTCCAGGGGCGCCTTTGCTATCCAAGGGTGCATATGACATCCGTAGGGCGCTTTTTCCAGTGGGCGCCTAGGCTATCAAAGGGCGCCTTTTTCTACCCAAGGTGAGCATTTTATTTTCTAAAGCGCCTATTTCTATCTAAGGGGCGCTTATGCTGTCCAGGGCACCTATGTTACCAAGATTTGCCTTTGCAGCCCAGGGGCGCCTTTCCTAGCCAAGGGCGCATATGATATCCGTAGGGCGCTTCATCCAGGGGGCGCCTAGGCTATACAAAGGCGGTTTTTCTATCGAAGGGCTGCCGTCCTAGGGGCGCCTTTGCTGTCCACAGCACTTGTGTTATCCAGGGTTGTCTTTGCTGTCCAGGGGCGCCTTTGCTATCCAAGGGTGCATATGACATCCTTAGGGCGCTTTTTCCAGTGGGCGCCTAGGCTATCAAAGGGCGCCTTTTCTACCCAAGGTGAGCATTTTATTTTCCTAAAGCGCCTACTTCTATCTAAGGGGTGCTTGTGCTGTCCGGGGTACCTATGTTACCAGGATTTGCCTTTGCTGCCCAGGGGCGCCTTTCCTAGCCAAGGGCGCATATGATATCCGTAGTTCGCTTCATCCAGGGGGCGCCTAGGCTATACAAAGGCGGGTATCTATCAAAGGGGTGCCTTCCTAGGGGCGCCTTTGCTACCCAGGGGCGCCTTTGCTGTCCACAGCACTTAGGGTTGTCTTTGCTGTCCAGGGGCGCCTTTGCTATCCAAGGGTGCATATGACATCCGTAGGGCGCTTTTTCCAGTGGGCGCCTAGGCTATCAAAGGGCGCCTTTTTCTACCCAAGGTGAGCATTTTATTTTCTAAAGTGCCTATTTCTATCTAAGGGGCGCTTATGCTGTCCAGGGCACCTATGTTACCAAGATTTGCCTTTGCTGCCCAGGGGCGCCTTTCCTAGCCAAGGGCGCATATGGTGTCCGTAGGGCGCTTCATCCCGGGGGCGCCTAGGCTACCCAGGGGCGCTTCATCCAGGGGGGCCTAGGCTACTCAGGGGTGCATTAGTTCCCCATGGCGCAATCTTGCTATCTAGTTGCGCCTTTTCTTTGCCGGGGCGCTTTTGTTAGCTTTCTAAATTTCATCTTCAACATTTTACTGGGGCGCAAAAGACCAGTAAAGGCGTCTAGTGTTTGGGCATGGGCGCTTTGTCATGGTTTTAAGGAGTATGTGTTCATTCAAGTGGAATAAGTGGTGTCTACCACCTTGGCGCACGAAATGGGTACAGGCGCGCCGCTCATATCGGGCGCCTTCGGCGCCCGATATGAGCTGAGCTTTACTGGGGCGCTTCGGAGCTAAGGGGGGGGCCCGGGCCCCCTGGGCCCCCCTTGGATCCGTCACTGACTCAGATTGGATGCTTTTAAGACGTGTATGTAGCTTTGAGATGTCGCCTAAAAAACAAACATGTTTGGCAAAAGCAGTAGAATACCTGCTTAACATTAAAATAGAATGTCCCGTGAGCTATAAAAGGTGCAAAAAGGCTATGAATAGCATATTTTGTGCAATGAAGGGGTGCCGCCCTGCAACGCCGCCGCCCTCCACCGGCTGAGCACCCCCAAAGATTCTGGGAAAGTTACACCCCTGCCAGTGTATGATT
This sequence comes from Lepas anatifera, assembly GCA_034440635.1. Taxonomy (NCBI): domain Eukaryota; kingdom Metazoa; phylum Arthropoda; class Thecostraca; family Lepadidae; genus Lepas; species Lepas anatifera. The sequence continues at coordinate 73,571 of JAOTON010000266.1, forward strand.
GAATAATAATTCAAAGTTTTTTTTAGCATCATCATGAGTATGCAACAGGTATTTTCCACACAAAAATCGTACCACCGCCAGTCGTCTCGGGCCCTTGTGACGTTCGCGCGCTGTGGTAGTACCTCTTCCTCTCCTCGGGTGAACAAAGATGCTAGGACACGTGCGCGATTGTGTGGCCTTTATCGGTTATTTCTATGCCCGGGGCATACCAAATGTTTTGAATTAAGGTATGTGAGCAGAACAGTGATGCCGCTGACATGGAGCAGGGCTGGATTTCGCAGACCTGATGGGACAGCATAGTACACGACTGGTGTAGAACAGAGTGTAAATATACTAGTATCCTTATAATATACTATATCAAATTCACACAAACTATACATCTGGTTTCTTTCAAAACGGTATCGTTTGCCTGTAAGAAAATCGTGCATTTTATGCATATCAAAAGCCGTGGTGATGGAAAGTATGCAATGCTCGGCTGTAATGTTACGGGTGTAGTAATTTTTAATTGAAATCAAACTAATTCAAGAAAAACTTTCTCCAATTTTGTGTTATAGAAACATTGTATCCCCAACGAATTTGTACCAAGAACTGTACTTTTGTTGTGCCATCGTTAGCAAATCTTATTGCCTGACCCTAGGTCACAGATAATAATAATTTGTGGGGCTTATCGACGCACCAAATACCAGAGTCATATGGCGTTGCCAACTTTTTCCTGTCGGAAGGGTTTCTTGGGAGCCGGCTTGCTCCTTGTTCAGAGAAGCCCACGCTGCAAAATACGGCAGTAGTAACTGAGTAGTTCTGCTTAACTACCTCCGCACGACATAATACCATCATTTACCACATCCCCATTAGTTTGAAAGACCTTCAACGTGGTGCCGGCCGCAGGTGTTCGAGACTACGACCGTAACACTGGCGTTTGGTTGGTTCCAAACTCGCATAGTGCTGGTTTTACGACGTAAAAATGTGGTAGCACAGCTTGTCCGAGGGTAATGAGTGGTCAAATATTTTTTCAGAGTATCTGAGTATTTTCAGATGGGCTCTAAAAGCCGGAACCATCAAACTCCAGCCCAGAGCACTCTCAACACAGAGCACAAACTCGGGCACGCGTCCCTCACCAAATGCCGAGCAACACCCGTCCCTCAGACATCGACAGCCGTGACGAGACCGGCCGTCTCCCACTACGAAGTGGGGAAAAAAACTAAAAAGCTATTCAATGATAGGAAACGGCAAGAAAGAACGTAAGAAGTAATGTTGGGAAATACCTATCGCAGGCCGGTGTGCATGCTTCCCTTATTGATACCCAATGAGCGGTTCTTAAAGGTATAATAGTTATAAGCCCCCTTGGGCTGCATCCCCTCTAAGGGTGCCACCCCCCCCCCCCACTTTTCAAACGGCTCCTTCGCACCTATGTTTCAGAAACTTTAGCGAAAAGCTGGGAGCGCTCTGAAACTTTTTTGTAAATTGTATCCTTCTGGGAGTATTCTTACCTTTATGTATCGGATAAAAATGTTCCGGTTTTTTAAGCGCAACAATTTGTCTTCTAACGTTATCACGTCCCCAACCATGGACATTCTCCAGCCCTGGAGGGGGGGTACAGAAGCACTGGACAGCGCCCAGGGCCCGCCCGAGGTCCGGCGGCCGCACACCTCTCAGTCCAGAAGTTCAACTGCAGCTCAGCACCATCCAACCGATTAGTGCAGACGTGTTAAGCGCTGAGCTAATGTTCGGTTAAGCGGCACTGACGGTTAGGAAGTGGCACGTTACACCACCCAATGGCAGAGCGGCACGGCGGCGGAGTGGCCTTCGACCGGAGCACGGGTCACACAGACAGCGGCCCCGGACACAACAACACACGCGCTCAGACTGTCATTCAACCGGAACACGGGTCACACAGACAGGGGCCCCGGACACAACAACACACGCAGTCACACTGCCATTTAACCGGAACCCGGGTCACACAGACAGGGGCCCACAATTCACAGACAGCCCCCCCCGGAACAAGAACACACGCGCTCACACTGCCATTCAACCGGAACACGGGTCACACAGACAGGGGCCCCAGACACAACAACACACGCGCTCAGACTGCCATTCAACCGGAACACGGTTCACACAGACAGCGGCCACGGACATAACAACACAGGCGCTCAGACTGCCATTCAACCGGAACACGGGTCACACAGACAGGGGCCACGGACACAACGACACACGCGCTCAGACTGCCATTCAACCGGAACACGGGTCCCACAGACAGCCCCCCCGAAACAAAAACACACGCGCTCACAATGCCAGCACACAAAATATTACTGAATATATTGCAAAAGGGCCCAGGGCCGGGTTGTACTGACCTCCGAGGCGTGCCCTGCGCAGCTCCTGACCACCGCCGCCATTTTGAGCCAGCTGGTGTGACGTCGGTGCGGCATTTAAAGACCTTGAGAGTCGGGTTGGCAGCGCGCGTGGGCCGTCTGCTGCTACCCGGCAGAGCGGTGGCGCCGGCGGCGGGGTTGGGGTGGGGGGGCACGGGCAGCCCAACACCGGCACACCCCACTGGCTCTTGTTTTGGGGAACTTATTTGTCCATGACTATTTTCTCTTGTCAAAGAGAGTGATTTTGCGTCTGTATGATGCCCGTTGAAGATATGTGTTATGGGACATTAATATACGCCCAGTGTTTCTACCTTTTCACTATACGTCACAGATTTTTAATATCTTTCCAGACGTATAAAGAAGAACCATATGATTGCGTGTTTATATAATATAGATGCTCAATCCAACAGCACATGAATGACAAACACAACATGGACCTAGCACGCCAGATGCTCGTCAGCAACATATGCATCACCACAGCCACCGATAACGCAGGGAAACTCACCACCCTGGAATCACTGTCCGTGTACATACAGGAACACAAACCCTCACTAAACACGCAAGTAAACACACGCCAGACACAGACGCTATGGAACTCAGAAGGGGAATAGAGAAGTAACTGTAGTGTCATCATGTGTGAAATCAGGGGCGTAGGAACGGTTTGAAAAGTGGAGGGGCCAACCTTAGAGGGGGCCCACCTTAAGGGGGCCCCAATCCATGGGGTCCATAATTTTAAAATTTTAGTTAGCTCGCTTAGTGTCAATAAGGCACGCATGCACACAAGGATGTCAATATATGGAAAATTGAAAAATTAAATTTTGCCCCATTATTTCGAGTTGTACCTATTAAGATGTAATAAATCATAATAAAGCGACAAAAAACATTTTTTGGTTTTATACCTAGACCCTTTTTAAATACAAAATACATTTTTAAGCTTTTTTGCAGGATTTCAATCATTTTTTACCAAGAGCGCGTTTTTTTATATTTACAGATGTTTAGACCCTTTTCATCACATTTAAAAAATTAAGAACTGTTTAGAAAACTACAGAAAATGCTTTTATACCAAATAGCCTCACTTCGCTTTGCCTAATCAACTTGTATTTGCTTATTTAATGACGAAAATGGAAACATTTATGTAGGTTATTACGGATCTATTCTTTCCATCATTAGAGATTGATTTAGGTAAAGGCTGATCACAATAAATACGCATAGCTATATTTCGATGCCTAAAATGCAGAGTTCCAGCATGACTGCAAGTGCAATGTAGGTACTTGATGGCCAGCTTTGTGATGCCGAGGAGGTGTGGGCATGGTGTTATAGTGGTTAGCAACCTTGCTTTCCACGCGACCAACTCGGGTTTAAGGCACGGCAGATTCCTTGTGCAAGGAGCAATTTGACTCCCAAGAAACCCCTCCAACAGGGAAAGAGGTGGCGACGCCATATAACCCTGGCATCGAAAGACGTCGCGCCTTTCGATGGCTCAGGGACGACTGTTGCTCGGAATTTAGTGCGGGGTCCGTGTCCGATTCATATTTTGTGTTGGGATTGATATGGAATGGAGTTTGATTGGGCCCAGTTCTCGGGACTCATTTGGAAACTCTCGGTATTAGGTGCCTTGGCTTTTTTACGAAGCGCTCCTCCTCCAGGGGCTTGCAGGCAGCGTACTACTGAACTTGAACGTTCCCAGACAAGCTATCGGGGCCGTTTGGGTTTCTTGATCTATATTACAGTTGCTGATATTTTTATATTCGTTGCGGGGGCCACCTCAAAAAGGGTGGGGAGCAGTATCCCCCTGACCCCCGGTTCCGATGCCTATGCCGCCCAGGGGCTGCCAAATTATCTCGGAGGGCCCCAAAGTCCAGACCATGGCTCAGGAACCCAGATCAGTCAGCTCAAGGGCCCAGACCAGTGCATTAGCCACGGGACCAGCTTATCAAGGGACCCTACATAACCACAGGACATAAGCACCCTAGAATCTCATCACAGAGGAGCTCCAGATTCGCACAGGGTGCCAGATTAGCTTAGGGGCCCGGTTCAGCTCGGAGGTCCCGAGGTCGACTTATGTAGGGTCTCAAAACAGCTCAAGGGACTTGTTCAAGCTCACGGATCCCAGCTTAGCTCAATGATGCTAGAACAGTTCAGAGGCCCCAGACCAGCTCAGGGCTCTTGTTCAGTACAAGCCAGCTCAGCTCAGGGGCCCAGATCGGCTGATATAGGGTCCCCTCTCATACCAGCTCAGGGGCTCCATTCAAGCTCACGGCCCCAGCTTAGCCCAGGGAACCTAAAGAGTTCAGGGCCCCCATACCAGATCAGAGGCCCAAGTTAACACCCGCACTGGAGGGGGGTCTGGCACTAACGCGCACTGGAGGGGGGCCTGGTAGGCCCCCCCTAAGATCTCGGAAACTAAGAGGGTTAGAAAAACGCCACTTGGTAGATGGGTGGGGGCTATAGTAATCTACATGATGACCCATTTTCATTGACCTAGGTCAATATCTTCAAGGTCAAACGAGATCATAAAGGTCAAATATTGGCCATGCTGGGATCGATTGGTAAATGCTGTGATTATGCAGGAAAATGGCGGGAATAAGCTAAAGGCGGACAAGGTTCATAGAGAAGAGGTCTCAAAGAGGCTTCCCCACAACTTTTGGGTCAAGGTCATTCAAGGTCATTGACCTTTAAGGTCACCATATGGTATACTACTTATTATTTACACTTTGACTAACACCGTAGCCACTGTTTGGCGGGAAATGAGGATTGACCTTTCCCAATGACCTTTGACCTTGACCTTTGTATTGGGGTACCCAACCGATAACGTCGTAGCATAATATATGTCAGACGGGGTAACGTCATTTGGCCAGACGCACAGTGGTCAGTGACCTTGAAAGTGCAGATATGACCTTGACCTGTGACCTTGACCTTGACTTTCATGTGAAGTGACCTTGACATATAGTCCCGCTTATATGACGTTATGACGTCAGCACTCGGTCTTCAATGCAAGCTAACTGGTCCGACCGCGCGTTTACGGCGATCTCAAAATGCAGGTCTGTTTTTGAAAGCCTATAAGTCAAAAAATTTTCGAACGATTTTCAAAAAGTCTTCACCAATCGACGCGCTATTAAATTCTGTTAAATGTGGCCACGTTTCGTTTTTCGGCTACAAGCGGTTCTCCGGCCACCTTGGAAAAACAGGTGGGGGGCCTCCGAGGCCCCCTCCAGTGCGCGTGTTAAGCACAGCGGTACCCAGATTAGCTCAGGGCCCCAGCTAGGTTTAGGGGGTCCCAGGGTGGCTGATATAGAGTCTCAGAACACAGTAGCGTAGCCAGGATTCGGCCAAGGAGGGGTCCGACTACCGTCGGGGGGCCCCAGGCCGGGGGTCCCCTTAGTAACCGGGCCCATCTCCTATATCTTTTGTATAGTATTCTAACATTATAACATTCACACGAAGGAAATTTTGTTATGGCTTTTTAAGCATTCATTCTTATTTTGTTTGTAGCTTGGTTTTTTCGATCCGAACAAGTGTTGGTAAACTAAGGTCACCAAATATTAAGGATGGCCCATAACTTATATGGTAGCGTGGCTATAATAACAACTTTGAGCCATATTTCGGGAAGTTCAATGTTGATGCGCGCATGATGTTAAACCTGAGTCTACCTCAATTCACTCGAGTAATCAGACATGAAGTTATTGGAGGTCAGTCGTTTTGAGTACGAAGAAATGATCTACGGGAAATGATAAGCAATTATTTCCCGGTGTCGAATCCATGAACTCTTTAATCAGGAAATTTCCAAAGAAACGGGAAAAACGAATAAAGATACAAGGGATATGGGAGTGTGTCCTGAACGTTACATAGCATCTATTCCGTCGACAGATCCTGTTGAGATCCAGTTACTTTCTTACCCTTGCTATATTGTAAACGAGCAAATTACCAAGACAAAGTGCGCCCAATATATCTATCGCCTTGGCTCACTCTGTTATTGTTATTTTTAACCTTTCAACCTTTCATACCTATTTTCTTTTTGGGATTATGCTCATCAATTTCTGTCATTACCCTTGTTTGTCTGGTTTCCTACGAAAATATTGGAAAGTTTTTTATTTCAGAATATTTAGGAATGTAGTTATTGGTGTTAAGCTACTAGATTAACACGCGCATTGACGGGGGCGGGTACCCGCCCCCCTCGGGTCTTTCAAAGATAGCAGAAAAACGGCGGCGCGTAGCGCCACCGTACTTGGCATACCTTTCCCTTCATCATTTTTACAACTTCTGTGGAAATCTTAAGGTTAGGTCATCTCAGGTCAGGTCACCAGTACAGGTCAAGTGACCCGACCTCAAAAAAAGTTAAAGATAGCATAAGTCGGAGCAGGGTGAACTTATCCGATTGAAACTCATATCACATAATGACCCCACCGAGTTCTCTAAAATATGTTCCGGTATTTTTTATATCGATGACCTAAGGTCAGGTACGAGGTATGACCTCTCCATTGGAAATACATGGGAAAAATGGTTTTTACGGAATAACTCAGTAACGGATGGTGATAGAGCATTTATTTTAGCTGCATTAGACTAGCCTGGGCTTTTCATTTCTTATGATATGCATTTTATATAATTTGACCCTGACCTGACCTCAGGTCAGGTCAAATCCTTGATTTGACCTAGCAAGGTCAAATTATATATCATTCGATTCGGCTTGCTGAGAGGATTCATACAGTTCAAGTCGTTTTGCTCTATCTTTACTTGTTCGGATGTAATGGCTGAAAAACTGAATTTACATGTTATCCCTATGACGGCATGTTTTGACCTCTCGTGACTTTAAATGTGACCTGACAAAAAGATGGTTCAAATGTTTTCGATGGAGAAGTGGATGGGCAGCCCAACGCCGTTTACGGTTTTTCGCTACCTACCGTGGTTCTCGAGATCTTAGGGGGCGGGTACCCGCCCCCCGTCAATGCGAAGGTGGCTCAGGACCCCGTCAATGCGCGTGTTAAAAATTGACTAAAGTGCCAAATTCCCTGTTCGATTTGCTCTTATAGTAAAATTAGATCAATTGTTACCTTTGCTTCGATAATGGTGCCTGATTGACATGTTTCAATTTGTCCTTTTTAGTACACAATAGGGGTGTGTACATTTTTTCCGAGGCATATGTTTTTGAAAATTTTTATTTGAGCTCTGGAGCCACCTAAGACCAGCACTAGCCGGCACTCACAAAGCTAATTTTCGGCCTCTCTCCCGATTAGATCTCAGGGGGTCTCTGAGACCGATTCACGGCGCCTCTTGATCAAAACTGGGGGCCCCTGAGAATCTCTCGGGGCTCCTGAGATTAGTTATCGGCAGCACCTCTGAGACTAATTATTGGGCCCCCAGATTTGCTCTGGAGAGGGGGGGCTGAGACTGACTATCGTGGCCATCCAGATTAGCTATTGGGGTCCCCTGAGGCTGTCTTTGGGGTGGGGGGAGGGGGCTGGGAATGACTTCCGACAGCCGTCTGAGACTTACTCTAGGGCGCCCCTGAGACAAACACCCGGGGAGGGGGGGTAGAATCACTTCTGAGACTGAGTCTTTGGCGTTCCTGAGACTGACTCTCAGAGGCTCCAGATTAGCTCTCGCGGGCCCAAGGCTAACTCCGGGCCTGTGAGATCAAAAATCGGAAGCACCTCTGGAAATTACTCTCAGAACACCGAGATTAACTCTCGGATGTCTCTGAGACTGACAACCGGGAGCCCTCTGAGACTAACTTTTGGGTGCTCCCTGAGATTGACTCTTGGGGCCGCTTATACCAAAAGTCGGGGGGGGCACAGCCTGAGGCTAAATCTCGAGGGCTCCCAAAATTACCCCTCTGGGGCCCTCTGATACCAGCACTCTGCGGATCAAATTAGACTAACTCTCGGACCCCCGGATTAACTCTCGGGGCCACCTGAAACTAAATATTGACTCCTGAGAGAGAAACCCGTGAGACTATGAGGGCCCTCTGAGACCGACTCTTGGGGTGCTCTGAGACTGACTCTTGGGGTTCTCTGAGACAGACTCTCAGGGGGACCCCGAGACCGAATCTCGGGGTCCCCTAAGACAGACTCTTGGGGTCCCCTTGACCGACCCTTGGGGTTCTCTGAGACTGACTCTCAGGGGCCCCCCTGAAATAGACTGTTGCAGGGCCTGAGAACCACTCTCTGGGGGGGGGCTGAGACTAGCTCGGCCCCCTCCCCTGAAACAGACTCCCGGGGCCCCTGATACCAGCTTTTGGGCCCCTGATACCAACCCTCTCCGGCCCCCGAAATCTACTTTCGGGGGCCTTGAGACCGACTCTCAGGGCGGGGGCCTTGAGGCCGACTCGGGACTCCCTGAGAACGAATCTTCAGAGGCCCCTGAGACTGACTCTGGGGCCCCGTGATCAGAGAATCCTTTGCAGTGGTTCAGATTGGCCCAAGGGGTGGGGTCTGCGGACGCCTAGGGACCCCTTGACTACACCACTGCATCCACACTTTCGGGGGCCCTCCGAAATCACCATTTGGAGGCCCCTAAAATAATTGCTCCCCTTAGATTAATACTTCGGAGCCCCTTGATACTAACGCCCGGGGGTCCTAAGACCTAGCTCGGGGTCCCACTTAGATCAGGCTCAGGGGCACCCTTAGATCCATGCTCGCGCTTTTCTCAGGAGTAACTCCACACCGATGTTCCGGGGCCCTCAAGATCAATATTTCGAGCCCCCCCGAGACTAGTGCTTGGTACTCTGGAGCCCCTCGATGCCGATGCTCAGGGGTCCTGAACCCAGGCCTGGGGGCCCCTGGGACCAAACTCTGGGTCTCATGAGGCCCAGAGTTGATCGCCCGTGGACGGTCCCGCCGGGTAGAGCTCAAATCAGTCTGACCAACGAGGAAAACGGGGGAATTCCGACGCGGGAGTAGAACCACGATATGGACATCAAACTTCGTTCCGAAACTTATCTTTGTCGGCCGGACTGTGCCAGAGCATACATACCTTGCTATTGTACCCAATGTTTTCGCCCTGTTCTAGCGGCACCACGGCCCTTCTCGACGGCAGCAAAAAAAAAACGGCGAAATATGACTTCACGATTTTGACCCCAAATTTGGTTGTGAATTTTATCCTTGTCAGCCACACTGCAAACGACTAGATACATGAAGATACTGCACAAAATGTGTTCCACCTTATTTTAGCAGCACCACCCCGGTCCTTTTCGGCGGGAGAGAAACTACGACGAAAGGTAGCGTCACGCTTTTTCATGCAAAACTGGCTGCAAAAGTTATCTTCGTCAGCTGGACTGTGCTAGAACATATGCATGTGGATATTGCACACAATTTTTCTTCGTTTTAGCGGCACAACCCTTCTCGGCGGCAGCAAACACTACGGAATGTGCCGTCACGATATCGCAATCAAACTTCGTCCCAAAACTTATATTTGCCAGCCGAACTCTCCAGAGCATATAGACGTGGATATTGCACAAAATATTTTTACCCCGCATTTTAGTGGCTCCCTTTCACGGCGGGAGCAAAAACTACGGAATGTGACGTCACGATATCGACACCAAACATAGCCCCGAACCTTAGTTTCGTTAGCCGGACTGTGCCAAAGCCTATAGATGTGGATATTGCACAAAATGATTTCGACCTTCTTTTAGCGGCGCTACCCCGGCCCTTCTCGGCGGCAACAAGAAAACGACAGAATGTGACGTCACAATAGCCAAACTTCTTCCCGAAACCTGTCGCTGTCAGCCGGCCTGTGCCAGAGCATATGGACGTGGATATTGCACGAAACGTTTTTTCGACCGCATTTTGGTGTGACCACCGCGGTCCTTCTTGGCGGGAGCGAAAAACGACAAAAGGTGACTTCACGATTTCCACGCCAAATTTGGGTGCGGAGCTGATTTTCGTCAGCCGGACTGTGCCAGAGTAGACCAGAGTAGAAGGAGTAGAACCATTTTAGTATGGAAAACGCGCTACCGTGGCACAGAAGGTTCCTCCGTGGCGTTTTGAATAACATGGTACTTTTGTATAAATAACAAGCTTGCATTTTTTTAAAGTAATTCACTCATCTTGTGATTTGTTTATACTCTTGGGATTTTCCCAGTATCCTCGGTTAAATACGAACAAGTCAAATTCCTACGTTGATAGGTTTTGTATATTCGGGCACAGCCCTTCATCAGAATCATGTAGTAAATATAAAAAATTCTCAGTCATAGTGTAGCCAGACCTCGAATTCAAGGTCTGGCTACACTATGACTGAGAATTTTTTTATATTTACTACATGATTCTGATGAAGGGCTGTGCCTGAATATACATTCTTCAGTGTTTTTACATCGGGATTCGAGGGGACAGGCCAGCGAACACCTTATCAACAAGTGAAATTCCTACACCACACACATTATACACAATATTTCCACACTATACTCAAGCTGCCAGTGGTCGACCATCACAAAAGTATTGAGTCCCTCACATGCTCTGCTGCTTGTTGATGAGGGAGTCTCGGTCCCGGATGTGGACTGCCTCCATGGAACTTTTGATATATAAGAAGTATTAATGTATAAGTAGTATTGATGTCTGTGCTCATGGTATCCACTACACTATCCGGTATGCAGATGAGGTCCTCACCTCCTCACACTCCCCTAAAACCGGGATTGTAGGCCATGTCATTGACCTCTGAGAGGAAGGAGGACACTGGGCCTGTGAAGTCCATGGCTGAGCCAGTAGGGCCAACAATGTCAGCAATTAAGTGCCTTAGAGGCAGCCCATTCGTTTGGATATAGGCCCAGAAGAGCCTCCTCCCTATAAGTTTTTCCAGAAAAGCGTGGCTGCCTCCCTTCCATCTAGTGTTCATGTTGGTGAAGTCCAAAATAAAGATCTGAAGGGACTCGGTGGACTCGTGTTGGTCCAGGATGTCGTGCAGGGCCTGGGCAACATTCAAAGCAGGCTTCTCACGATGGACTTACGTCTCAGACACAAAGTGCGTCAAATATCTAGCACTTGGCTCATCTGTCAATGCATCGTCTTCCTCAGTAATCATCCCCATCTCCAGCTTACCAAAGATATCCGGTTTTATAGCTCTGGTGTGCTTCTCTCGTCCCCCGTCATCAAGGGACTTGTCACGGAGACCCCGATCCGACCACCCGAGCAACTCCCACAATGAAGGGCTTGACTAAGATGTAAAAGTGTAACGTCCCACAGAACACAGGGACGGCGGCCCCACTCAGGTCACCCTATCGCCAGTGAAATGCCAGCCGACCTACGTCAGGCAAATATTGAGCACTGGGGAGTCTCAGGGGAACCGATCCGAAGCCTTCACATGCACTGCCGCTGCATGTTCCTGAGCAGCGGGCTGGAGCCCAACGCTCTACCAACTGAGCTACCAGGGCGGCAATATTATCCCATGCCAACTATCTTAGTTCTTCTCCCTGTCCTTTTCCTTTGACCTTGTCACGACGCTCTTTCTCACCCTGACTATTTTTCTGGGATCGCATGCCAGGTAGATCGTATCAGGGGAAAGGTAACCAACAAGGCGGCTGTTTTATTAGGTAACATTTGTTCGGGATCCACAGCCACAAAATTCAAATGTCTCACCAAAATGACCCGGAAATCGAGAAAATTGCTTTCTTCAAGTTCATTTTTTGCAAAGGAAGGAGTGTCCAGATCAGAAAATGCAAAAGGGTAAACCGACAATAAAATACAGTTTTACATCAGAAAACATGTGTCCTGGACAAAAATAATAACTTAAATTTTTTCACTGAGCCCTACCCTCCAGTGCGCTTGTTAACATACCTGTTCCGGGACCATGCCAAGCCACACACACACACACACACACACACACACACACACACACACACACACACACACACACACACACACACACACACACACACACACACACACACACACACACACACACACACACACACGCACGCACGCACGCACGCACGCACGCACGCACGCACGCACGCACGCACGCACGCACGCACGCACGCACGCACGCACGCACGCCGCACGCACGCACGCACGCACGCACGCCGCACGCACGCACGCACGCACGCACGCACGCACGCACGCACGCACGCACGCACGCACGCACGCACGCACGCACGCACGCACGCACGCACGCACGCACGCACGCACGCACGCACGCACGCACGCACGCACGCACGCACACACACACACACACACACACACACACACACACACACACACACACACACACATACTTACAGGCCGTGCAAAATGAGGTCCACGTCCCAAGTGCACTACTGAGGACCACCTCCTGAGATTGTCAGAGCGACTTACTGTTTTATACTGTTGATGCTCTTTAGGGCCGAAATGAAGTACTTTATGAATTTTGTTGGAAATGTGTTTTTACAATCTTCCAGAGATTGTTGAAAAACCGAGGACATTAGAGAACAGCGAGGTCCGATTGTGTGACTTTTGCTTAACGTCGGTGTATATCGAGGCCCGAATTTCATAGGCGGATCCAGGGGTTTCGGTCGTTGGGGCAAAAATTCTAAAACTAAATTTTTTACCAAAAATCTTAATCTGGTTCAGATTGTGAAATTTTGGTGAACCTGAAAATGACCCCCTTGACCCGCCTATGATGTGTGTGACAGTGCTAAACAAAGGTCACTACTTAGGTCCAGTCCTTGGACCAGTTGTGTACCACTTTTTGCGCTTTGTGGTAGGGACAGGTATCAGTGCCGAATCCAAGAGGGAATAGAGCGACTCAAGCCCCTACCCCCGCCCCCAAAATGACCGAGCTTCCATAGTAAATGCATAGCCGGAGGTAGTCTGAGGTTAGGGGCGCAAGCTTCCCGATATTTGGGGGTTCGAGCCCCCATGCTCAGAGAAACCCCTCAATAGCCGATCGAGCCCCCCGCCCTCAATCCCACATTGCGGGCCCCTTGGATACAGCCAGGCTCAAGCAGTCTACCTGGGCTGACTGTGGCTGCAGCCGGGCTCCCTGGCATGCTTGCCAGGCCCCTGTGGGCTGCCCATAATCTCTGTGTCCGAACTGGGGCCATATATTCAGCAGTCTCGGGCCATCTGTAGTTCAACCGGGCCCCAGTTATTCACCCAGGCCCTCTGTGACCAGGGATGTAAATTTGTGAAAGTCACATGACCTTTGTTGTCGGCGCGCCCTAAACCACCAAATTTGTGAACAAGTTAAAGGGTGTTTTTTCCCAGCCGAGTCGTAAAATTTGTTGATGGGCTGAGAATAGGTGCGTTTACCCCCACTCCACACACCCCCTCCCCCCCACGCCCGCTCACATAGATCTGGGACCGGTTGGGCGGCAGATCTGGTTTAAACATCTCGAATTTTTAGGGATGCTTTTCAAAGTTAGTGGTGTTTTCAAAATGTTTAGGGGTGCTCGCGCACCTCTAAAAGTACACAATGCTACACGCCTGCCTGTGACTTCAACTGGGCTCCCTGATGTCCAGCAGGCGCGGGTCCCCTATGGCCTCAGACGAGGCCCTGTCATGAATGCGGGCGCCTGAAGTCGACCTGGACATCTAGTGTCTGCATTCGGACCCCCTGGCATACCTTTGAACCCTGTGTTCCAAAATGTCCCCCTGTAGAGACACCGTGGCCCTTGTGTTCTGCATTGGCCCCTTTTAGTCTGCACAGGCTCTGCTTGGTCTACCCGGGCCCCCGTTGTCTACCCCGGCCCTTTGTGGATCAGCTGACCTCTTGTGGTTTTCCGGGTCCCCTGCGGTCAACCCCATTTTTCTGCCCGGACCTCTGGCGTCCTACCCGGGATTTCTTTGGTCTGCCCGGGTCCTTTACAGCTTGTCTCGGCCCCGTGGTCTGCCCGTGCCCCTTGTGGGCTGCCCGGACTCTTATGGGCTTCAAAGTTCCCTGTGGTCTTCCCGGGCTCTCCATGGTCTGTCCGGGCCCCGTGTGCTCTGCCTGTGCCCATATGTTTGAACACCCCTTCCAGATTGGTTCCTGCGCGGTATAGCGAAAAACGCTAAGGGTGGTTGATATGGCATGAAAATGACGAAGAAGCTTCATCAGTCACTTTTGTTCGGGCCAATGTTCAGCTCAAACACGTTAAAGAAGATGACAGTTGATGGTATGGTTGTTTGTTACTTAAAAGGAAGGTGACACCTTTGTCGAATGCTGGAATTTAGTCTAATTAGGGGAACTTTTAGTAAAAAAATCATGGAACTGTCCATTATTTCTCTGAAAAATGTACAATAAGCTCAACATTTTGATTTTCAAAATGTTCCTCTAGGGAAATAAATACATATCTGCCTGTGGATGATGTCATGATCTGGCAACCACTACCATTTTCAATCCACTTCAAGGGCTTCGATTGGCTGATACTCACCGTGACATCAGCATATGTCGTCACACCAACAGCCATGACAACTGTGGTCTGCTGCTAATGGTACATGAGGGGTACATTTCAGGTAGGAATAAGCTTTTTTCTACGAAAATCTCGAGTTCCAAGAAATATTATATATTGAGTACTGGGTTCTCCGACGTGCTTTCCAACTTCGCTATCTCAGTTAAAATCATGTTATGAAGGTGCCACATTCCCTTTAAGAGGTCTAGCCTCTGACTGCTTTTAGGTAGAGCCAACATTAAAATAGGCGTCATTCGATTCCTCTCGTACCGGCCTGTAGCCCAGTATCCTAAGCCATATTTACAGAAAGGGAGACATTTTTACCAACCCACGTTCTCCATGAATCTTCAAGGCAGATTTCATACCCCATATCTGACCTCAGGCCAGGGATCTTAGAAAAATCCCAAAACATATTCTGTAACAATGTAACATCCAGTGGGGCGATTGTCTGATGATTTTGACCTAAATTAACGCTGCAATCTTCAACATTTGTGTTAGGTAGGATCACTTGGCCTAGCCTGTTAAATTTACCAGATATGACTGAAGCTTAAGATTTTGAGGGAAGTAGTACAAACCATTAAGGATCAGGGGTGCCAAGTACGGGCGGCACTTCGCGCCACCGTTTATTCGGACCTGCAAGGGGGAGGGTTAATGTTTGTATCAATCTCGCGAAGGTTGGTACATCAATAATCAGATCATTTTCGCGGTAGGTACAGCTTTAAAATATTTACATCTAAAAAACGAACGTAAATACTTTTTTTGGTCACATTCTTATTAAAAAAATTCCGGACCCCCGGGCAAGATTTTGTGCCTCTAGAAACCAACTCTGGAGGCCCTGAGATCAGTTCCTGGGCCCTGAAGCCAAGCGCATGGCTTGGGGAATGCGAGACTAGCTCTTGAGCCCCCAATATTTACTATTGAGACCCTCCGAGATAAGTGCTTCGATGTTTCAGAGCTTATGTGCAGTGCTGGGCGCGTTCCTCGATTTTTGGTGGTGCGTTAGCGCTCCTGCGTTCCTCCGGCCGCAGTTAGTGCTCTTCTGGAATAGCGCTCCTCAATTTTTTTCACTCGGTGCGCTAGCGCTCCTGCGTTCCTGTGTTCCAAACTAGTAACCCGCAATTGACCTGGGTCCAGAGCCGAACGCTACTGACCAAGGGGATTCACCCCCTCTCCCTCAGCTAACTCAGTTAACTCAGCTTCTTAAAAAAGAAATGAAAAGAAAAATGTCGCATTTTATTAAAAAATGAAATAATGCGAGTTAGGTACACCGCACAAACTAGTTCAATCCAACAAGGTTAACGAAAATGTTTAATCTTAGATAGTGCATGGACATCGAAAACAAAATAACTATTTCTATGACCAACACTGATGCGTGAAATCCACTCAAGCATAGGTATTTGCAAGTATATTCACGTAACATACTGTAACAAACACTTCCAACAAGCATGGCAATACTTGCGCCAGACGTTGTGCACCTCTGTGTTGCAAGGATAGGCTACAGAGGGCGCTGCGAATGTGCATTTTTCCGTATATTATGCAGTTAAGCTGTCAAGGTGTATACTTTTATGTAGTTCAATTTCTTCAGTGCAGGGTTCACGCTTCATACAATGAGGAGCGCTTCAAAATTTAGGCAGTGCGCTCCTCTTACTTGCGCTCGTTGGAAAAAAACTTTCCGATCCTGCGCTCTTGCGTTCCTAAAAAGGCAGTGCGTACGTACGCAAGAGCACAGGACCGCACGAAAGGAGTGCACTTGCCTAGCTCTGCTCATATGATAAACTCTGAGAACATAAATCAGAAATCGAGGAGGTCTGGCGAGGGGCCCCGAGCGGAGGGCGCTGTTTGGCCTGCGACTCGAAGGTAGGCCGGTCGACCAGTGGGTGCTGCAGCATGTCGTCCTGTAGGGCGACTGGGCGCCGCACTGCCGCCGCTTGCGGTCCTTAGGTACGTTGGTCAGGCGGTTGCTGGGAGGACGCTGGTAACAGAAGTTCTGGCGCGCGTCCACGCGAGAGAAGGCCACAGGGGTTATGAAGAGGCTGGCAGGCCGGTGAAGATGTCAAATTTTTCCTTGGCCACCAGAGACGATGCTGGGGGGTTTGCCGCCCCAACGCAGCGGCGGTGAAAGCAGCAAGGAAAAGTCAGTGCCCACCCGGTCAGGGCCCAGGTCAGAGGTGAGCGGTCACGCCCTCCGGCAGCCCAATGTCCATATATTGGTATGTCCATGTACTCAATGTCCAGGCACCTCCCTCGCCCCGGAGCCACCGTCCAGACGCCTGGTGCCGATGGAGGGGAGCCTATACTTGGAGGCGTTGACCAAGTGGTAAGCCTGCAAGCGGTAAGCGAGCCTGCGACTCGAAGGTAGGCCAGTCGACCAGTGGGTGCTGCGGCATGTGGTCCTGCAGGCGGGAGAGCCCGGGCGCCGCACTGCCGCCGCTTGCGGCCCTCCGGTACGCTGGTTAGGCGGTTGTTGGGAGGATGCCCGTAGTAGTAGTTCCGAGGCGTGTCCACGCGAGAGAAGGCCACAGGCGGTATGGAGAGGCTGGCGGGCCGAGTCGGGTAGGCTGCGTCCATGCAGGAGGTGGGTACTACGTCCGTGTAGATCGAGATACCAGACTCGTCCATCAGTATGAACTGGAAGATGAGGGCGGCAGGCAGCAGAAAACCAGAAGGTAGACCACCAGGAGATGTCGTGTCGTCTCCTGGTCACAGAGATGGGTGGGCGGTAGACAGGGGAAGCAGGTGGATAGGCGCGTCCCAGGCAGACGTCCAGGAAGGCGGCATCGCGGCCCCCGGCGGCGACACCGCCGGGCAGGAGTAGCGCGGCAGTCAGCCGCCAGCGACGGGGGACGCAGCCCGGCCGACCTCATCAGCTTTCCCGGAATACGCACACTCCGTAGGTCCACGAGACCTCGTCCCCGGCGGATCAGGACGCCGACGAGCGCGACACCACAACCGCAGCAGAGTCGAAAGGCCGGGCGGACGCGCCCTCACCACACCCCCGCCGGCCTGCGGGGGCGCGGCCGGTCGCGGTGGATCGCCACCGGGCCACCAGAGATGATGCCGGGAGAGTCGCCAACTCAACGTAGCGGCGACGAAAGCAGCGAGGAAAAGCCGGCGCCCAACCAGCCAGGGCCGAGGTCGGAGGTGAGCGGCCACGACCTGAAAATATGCAATAGTTAGGGATGTGCGGGGAAACAGGGTCAGCGGCAGACCAGCTTGAGGCGGGCGAACATTGCTGAGATTGGTCAAGGGCATACAGACCGTGCAGTGCGGCTAGCAAAGGGTGGGAAGACTACGAGCCCGACGTCGACCCCACCAACCCGGTGTTAGTTCAAGCTTGAAACCTTAATATTTTCTTAAAAATGGCCACCCCCAACCAATGAACAGCCCTCCGCCAACACATTAGGGCCCTGTCCCATGTAAAGAAAGAAAGTAAGAAAAAGACAGTTTGGACCAGGAGAAGTGGGTGCACTAAAGGGACTAGTCAAAGACAGGTTTTGGAACAGATCAAAAAGTGGCGTATTGACTAGTTTTCACAATTTTCACACCACACCACACCACCTCCAACAAATCACCGGCCTATTCACTTTTTTTTAACTGGGGCCGATCCTTGAAAATATGGAACTTAATAAACGCGTTCAAAAGGTATCAGGCAAATTATTCCGGCAGACAAATATTATTCTTCCAAAGACACTATGCCGCTCCTCCTCTCAGGGCCATTGTGGGAGGCGAGGAACTTAATCTGCGTTCAACCAGAGCTCAATCGTCACGACAAAACCAGTGGGCATAACAAATGATTTTTCCACTCCAATATGTCTTAGCCTGCACATGGTGACAGATATCACAGGTTCCGCTGATTTATCTGATGTTAATAACTTACATAAATTGGCTGATTTGTCGTTAAATATATCCAAGACAGTCGTGTTTTGGCTATTTACATGACATTTTGGTGATTTTTTCTTTTTTTCCATTTTAATCGAGTTTTTTCTCCGTCAATGCCATAATTACATTTTTCTTGAACTAAAGGTCCCCAAAAATGATACGAATAAAGATATAGTAAGTATTTTAGGTTACATTAAAAAGTGTCCTTTTTCTCCCGGGGTGCCCCTCAAAGTTGGTGTGCCCTCCCATACCAAAGCTCTGGCTGCACCCCTGCGGCTCACTGAAATTTTGATGGTGAGTTAAGTTGGAATTGAGCGAATTGCTTTCAGCTCGCGACTTGAGTTGAGCCGAATAAAAAATCTGAAATGCACACCTCTGCTCTCTACTAAGCTAGTGAAAAACCTTGATGTTTGAAGTGATTGCTCGATTTTCAACTTGTATCCTTATATGAATATGTGCTTTTTAGAGAAAAAGCTATCGAACAGCTTATTTTTAAAATCTATAAAAACCTTCAAGAGATCTATTGAAGGACATTCTTCTCACTTTTGCGCTAAATTATTTGCTAACCTCAGCCAGATTGGCAATTTTGACCTGTAGGGAATTTTCATGGACCCAAATTTTTATCATCTGAAGCTTAGACTAGACAAAATAAAAATACTTGCTCTCCAAATCACCTATATACAGAAAAATAATGCATGAAAGTTATTTGGAGATTTTTTTGTACGTCATAGCGGAGTCGTAAATAATTCGTTCGTTGCGAGCACTTTCTCCACTCGAGATTAAACAAGTTGATCATCAGCTTGTTTAATCTCGAGTGGCGAAAGTCTGCACAACGAACGAATTTTTTGTACATTTTATATAGTCCAAGCTTCAGAGAATGCGAAGTTTATGTCCATGAAAACTCTAAATGTGTCAAAATTGCCATCCTTGAACCCATATGCGGATCCAGGATTGCCGATGGGGGGACACCTTCTCGGGGAGGCGCCATCCGGACCAGGGGGCGCCACTTTTGACCGGCAAAATCTATTAGGTGGGCGCCAAATCCTATCGGTGGGCGCCGATTTTCGCATCCTGGGGGAAGAGGTGGGAAGCGACATTTTAGGGGGCGCCATCGACCTTTCAGGGGGCGCCGTGACCATTTCAGGGGGCGCCGAGGGTCGATCGGGTGGGGCACGTGCCCCCCCCTGGATCTGCCTGTGCTTGAACCTTAATGTGAAGCGAATACTAGCTTTTCCGCCTTGGTACTAATATATGCTCATCAGTGACAAAGTAACCAAAGATCAAGTACCCTAGTGAAAGCTTGTCACGCGCATTGACGTGGGGGCGGGGACCCGCCCCCCTCGAGTTTGCCAAAGATAGCAGTAAAACGGCGGTGCGTAGCGCCGCCGTACTTGGCATGCCTTTTCCCTAATCCTTTTTACAACTTCTGTGAAAATTTTAAAGTTAGGTCATCTCAGGTCAGGTCACCAGTACAGGTCAAGTGACCTGACTTCAAAAAAACTTTAAGAGTCGGAGTCGGAGCAGGGTGAACTTATCCGATTAAAACTCATGTCACATAATGTTCCCACCGAGTTCTCTAAAATATGTTCGGGTATTTTTATATCGATGACCTAAGGTCAGGTACGAGGCATGACCTCTCCATTGGAAATACATAGGAAAAATGGTTTTTACTGTATAACTCAGTAACGAATAGTGACAGAGCGTTTATGTTAACTTTATTAGACTCGCCTTGGTTTTGCGGTTCTAATGATATGCATTTTATATAATTTGACAATGACCTGACCTAAGGTCAGGTCAAATCCTTGATTTGACCTAGCAAGGTTAAATTGTATATCATTCGATTCGGCTTGCTGCGAGGATTCATATAGTTTATGTGGTTTTGCTGTATCTTTATTTGTTCAGATGTAATGGCCGAAAAGCTTAATTTACATGTTATCCCTATTACGGCTTTTTCTGACCTCTCGTGACCCTAAATGTGACCTGACAAAAAATGGTTCAAATATTTTCGATGGAGACGTGGATGGGCAACCAAAAGCCGTTTGCCGTTTTTTGCTACCTACCGTGGTTCTCGAGATCTTAGGGGGCGGGTACCCGCCCCCCTCGTCAAAGCGAATGTGGCCCAGACCCCCGTCAATGCGCGTGTTAACAAAGAAAATATCTACTTGAAGAACTTCAACTTACTTTTCCAATAAGTTATTTATTAACCTTAGCTTAAAGCAAATATTCGCTTTCGGCTTGCATCACAACAAAATGTGTGCTTTTTAGTAAACAAATCGAAGAGCTTGATAGTAAAATGTTAAAAATATCAAGAGATCTAGTAAAAGACATTGAACTCAGTTCCACACAGAGTTATTGACTAACCTTAGTGTGAAGTGACTACCCGCGTTTCGGCTTGGGTCCCAATGCATAGGCGGATCCAGGGGGCAAAGGGGGCACGTGCCCCCCCGATCGACCCTCGGCGCCCCCTGAAATGGTCACGGCGCCCCCCTGAAAGGTCGATGGCGCCCCCTGAAATGTCGCTTCCCACCCCCTCCCCCCAGGATGCGAAAATATGCGCCCACCGATAGGATTTGGCGCCCACCTGATAGGTTTTGCCGGTCAAAAGTGGCGCCCCCCTGGTCTGGATGGCGCCCCCCGGGGAGGTGCCCCCCGATCGGCAATCCTGGATCCGCGTATGTCCCAATGTGCTTATCAGTGACAAAGCAATCAAATAGCTTGCTTTGGATCATGACTGATAAGTGAAAAGTTGCTTTGTAGCCGAGAAAAAATGTAAAACAAAAATATTGAAAGCAAGTGTTTAGTTCTTGGGACTAGGCTTTCATTCATGCTAGCCTTAACACGCGCATTGACGGGGGCGGGTACCCGCCCCCCTCGGGTTTTTCGGAGACAGCAGAAAAACGGCGGCGCGCAGCGCCGCCGTACTTGGTATACCTTTTCCCTCATCATTTTTGCAGCTTCTGTGAAAATTTTAAGGATAGGTCATCTCAGGTCAGGTCACCAGTACAGGTCAAGTGACCCGACCTCAAAAAAAGTTTAAGATAGCATAAGTCGGAGCAGGGTGAACTTATCCAATTGAAACTCATATCACATAATGGGTTCACCGAGTTCTCTAAAATATGTTCCGGTATTTTTGATATCGATGACCTAAGGTCAGGTACGAAGCATGACCTCTCCATTGGTAATACATGGGAAATATGGTTTTTACTGAATAACTCAGTAACAGATGGTGATAGAGCGTTTATTTTAGCTTCATTAGACTCGCCTTGGCTTTGCAGTTCTAATGATATGCATTTTATATAATTTGACCCTGACCTGACCTCAGGTCAGGTCAAATTTTTGATTTGACCTAGCAAGGTCAAATCATATATCATTCGATTCGGCTTGCTGCGAGGATTCATATAGTTCAAGTCGTTTTGCTCTATCTTTACTTGTTCAGATGTAATGGCCGAAAAACTTAATTTACATGTTATCCCTATGACGGCATGTGACGGCATGTTTTTGACCTCTGGTGACCTTAAATGTGACCTGACAAAAAAATGGTTCAAATATTTTCGATGGAGAAGCGGATGGGCTACCCAACACCGTTTACCGTTTTTTGCTACCTACCGTTGTTCTCGAGATCTTAGGGGGGCGGGTACCCGCCCCCCTCGTCAATCCGAAGGTGGCTCAGACCCCCGTCAATGCGCGTGTTAATAGAAAAGCAAAAGTGGCTAATCACTTAGGCTGCACCATTTTTGGGTAAATTTCTAAGGTAAGTGAAAATTAATTGAGAACATGCTGGTGGAGTACTCTAAATTAAAAATAATAAAAATATACCCAAAAGAAATAACTACATTGGGAGATGTAGATAGTCCTTAGGACTAGACTTTCACTTATACTAGACTTAACACGCGCCCCGCTGCGGGGGCAAAATTCGTCCCCCCTCCTGGTTTTTCCCAGATAGCTCAAGAACAAAGAGACGCAGAACAACGAAACTTACGGTACCTTATTCCTGATTAATTTTACACATTTAACCACATTTTTTAGTTAAGGTCATGTCAGGTCAAGGAGCTATTCAGGGTCAAGTGACCCGACCTCAAAACCTAAAATTACGAGTTTGAAGCAGCGCCCAGGGAACATTAGCAAACCGATCAGTTTGAAACTTTCACAATCTGATAAGGTTATTAGGTTCTACAAATCTGCTATCTCGGAATTTTGCTATTGGTGACCTAAGGTGGGGTCAATTTTTTTGTTTATTCCATTATAAGTCTATGGTGAAAAATAGAATGGACTCGTTTTCAGGAAATACTGGATAGATAAGGCTGAAAATCCTCAAAATGTCTATTCTTACCACAATCTTGACCATAAAGTTAATTTTTTGAGCATCTGACCTCTCAAAGGTCATATCAGGTCACGGGAGTAGAGAGTGATTGTTTTGCCAATAACTTCTCACTGAATTGAGATAAAGCTCCCATTCTGCTTGCATTGTGTTTATATTGTCACGGGAAGTCGATCAATATGCAGCATGACCATACCAGGTCACTCTGTGACCCTGACCAAGATCAAGGTCAGGTCATTTTCACTATTTGACCTAGCAAGGTCATATTATACATCATTCGATTTACCGCGATGAGAGGAATCCAATGATGCATAAATATTTGCTCTAGCTCTCCTGAGGGCAGATGTAGAGAGGGAAATGTACACTGTTCTGTTGTAAGCCTATGAAGGATTCTTTGACCTATGCTGACCTCAATAGTGACCTGACATAAAGATACTTCGTATAAATTCTCTTCGTCTTGTCAAGAGCTTTCGAACGCAGCCCGTAATTTTCCTTTAGCTTTCGTGGGGAACGAGATACGGAGGGGGCGGAAAACGCCCCCACCGGGGCACGTCATGCAAGGGACCCCAGCGGGCGCGTGTTAATGGAAAAGCGAAGGCGTCTAGTCATTTGTCCAATGAGTCTGAAAATAGGTAAGTCTAGGTATTTTGGGTATGTCTGCTTGTGATCCAATATGTGCTAATCAGTGAGATCACCAAAACGCAGATCTACCCAATTTTAACCCTCATAGGGTATTCATAAAGCATCCACAACATTGGGTACCTATTGCAACAAGCCGCCACTGAGAGTGGGCATGTCAATTCCAATGGTCTGGATCTTTCTACTTCAATTATTGATACGATTTTGAAGTCAGCATGGCCTCTAAGAAAGCTTCTTAGGCTAGGCAGAAATTAGAGTAAAAAGGCAAAGTAGCTACCTATCCCAGGAATAATTATCGAAGGATCAAGTAACTCATGTAAGGTCTAAAAAAATTGAATTTCTTTTTTGTGTCAGGAAGTGATCCAAAAATGAGGAAAAACTGGCGTGCACTTAGTTCCATCATAGTCCTATGGAATCAGATTGTTTTAGCAAACATCACATTCATACGTCCTACAGACCATGGGTGGATATCTCTGTTCTATTCGGAAGGGGAGGGGTTTCTGGATGGGTTAACAACACTAGTAGATAGGTAGGGTAGTAAAAGTTCTATACAAACCCCTATGGGTGTAGAGGTGTCGCCACAGATCTTTCGAGTGGGGGGGGGTGGGGGCGGCCAGTGACGAAGCTCTACGTTCATGCTAC
Source organism: Lepas anatifera (assembly GCA_034440635.1). Lineage (NCBI taxonomy): Eukaryota > Metazoa > Arthropoda > Thecostraca > Lepadidae > Lepas > Lepas anatifera. The sequence goes on from JAOTON010000266.1 coordinate 97,749, forward strand.
AGACTGGCCCCAGGGGTGGATCCAGCGTGTGACAAAAAGCTCCCTACCCCAACCACCCGATTTTCGCCCATTTTCTTAAACAACCATATCAATATGTTTTTCACGATTCTAAGCTCCACTAACGACCAAAACCCCCTGCCCCCGACCACCCGATTTTCGCCTATGTTCTTAAAAAAAACATTTAAACATGCTTTTCATGATTTTGGGTTCCATAGCCCCCTAACCATTCGCCTGTATCCATTGACGGACGCAGGGGGCATTCCGGCCATTCCCCCAAAGCGCTGGAGGGGTGGGGGCCAGACTATCTTTTGGCACCCCCCAAACTCCTGAATTTTTTTAAGGTGTTAGGTCTGTAGAGCAAAAATATTCGCTCGCCCCCCCCCAGAAGAGCGATCATGAATTTGGAGAGGCAGCTTATACTAGGTCTGTCGAGCACCCAAATTGCACGTAACACCCCCCGCCCCCTCCCCCAGGAGGATAGGCAGACATGGGTTTGCCCCCCAAAACTTGGATCTGCGTCCGCCCCTGCCTTTATCCGGCCCCTAATTACCCAGTAATGATGTCCCAAAGATTTATTTCAGCTTCGGGCATCCAGGAAGTCATGCCACTATACCATAAGCGGATCCAGGGGACACGTCCCCCCCCCATCGACCCTCGGCGCCCCGTGAAGTGGTCACAGCGCCCCCTGAAAGGTCGATAGTGCCCCCTGAAATGCTACTTCCTACCCCCTCCCCCAGGATGCGAAAATCGTCGCCCACCGATAGGATTTTGCGCCCATCTGGTAGGTTTTGTCGGTCAAAAGTGGCGCCCCCGGGCCGGAAGTCGTCCCCCCCGATCGGCATTCCTGGATCCGCCTATGCACTATACTTCCCCGATGTAATCTCTGTACCTAGGTTCTTACCTACCTGAACACAGGCGTAGAAACAGAGGGACCAGGGGCCATGGCAGCTCCAAAATCTGGCCAAAACAATTAATAATCACACTCATCTCAGCCAAAATAGGCGGAAGTCGGACATTTTAATAATTAGACGGTGCAGAAGGCAACGAGGAGTCCAAATTCAAAGAATTCTTGGTCGTAGCATGGAAAGTTCCTTGTCAGCTTCATTTGGAAGTTTGGCTGGCCCCTCCAATATTCTGGACGTTCCTGCGCCTATGTGCCTGAACCTACCTGTTGGCACTTCCCAAAACTCTACCAGTCTTGAATCCTCCAGTGAAAAAAGAGACATTAAAAATTGTTCACCTCCTCACACTCAACTAAAATATCACACCAATAAAATACCTAACTTCACAAGCATGTTTCACGGCCTTCTGCGATTGCACACATACCTGCGGTCTGAAAAACTGAGCAGCAATGGTGGACGCCGGACGGTATAGTGGTGAGAAACCAACTGTCAACACTTCCGCGGTCACTACATGTTTGTTAAAAAACTAAATGAAAAATTCACCAAAGTTGTATATTATGCTTGAGTTAATTATTTTCGATAATTTTGTAAGGAAGAAAAATAGTACTTTGCTATGAAACAATAGTTGAGCACTTCACTTTCTTGCGGTTCACCACTATTTTTTCGTCTGACAAACTCACACAAATGGCTTCGTCCGCGTATCACACAAAGCCGTCACACAAATCTCATAAAATCGACAAAAATGAGGACCGGCTAAAAACAATATTTTACGACAAGAAACAATCAAAGAACGCAATTTCAGCATTGAAAATACCGAGCCCCAAAAAAATGTCCTCGGTAGTGGCATGCGGACCTCGGTAGTCCGACGTGTAATCATAAACTAGCCTCGGTAGTCACGACGTACAAGTGCACACACACACACACACACACACACACACACACACACACACACACACACACACACACACACACACACACACACACACACACACACACACACACACACACACACACACACACACACACACACACACACACACACACACACACACACACACACACACACACACACACACACACACACACACACACACACACACACACAACTCTCCCTCCCTCTCTCTCTCTCTCTTTCTCTCTGTTCTGGTTCCGCCGCTGCGGGACTGGTATGGTACCTGGCGCCACCTCTGCCACAGCGCTGTAAACAGAGCCACGGCGGCCTGTACGATAGCGCCGACCGTGCTCGGCTGACCACGCCACACCGGCCCTCTGATCTGCAGCCCAGCCCGGGCCTGGGCGGCCGGCCAGCCCATAGCAGTTCAGTGTACTGCTGGCTGATAGTTGTACGAAGTGTTTTTGTTAAGAGCCCGTGACAGCCGTTGAGACTCCGTTTGTCATCGCTCTGGTGAGACTAGTGCCGTCCAGTTGGAGCCCGGTCCAGCCGGCTCAGCTGATGACAAGTCAACACACCACCTTCGGCTCACTGTAGGTAGCTAGGCTGCAGCATGCTGGCCATCTGTCTTCTGCTCACCTGGGCAGCTTCACGGCCAGTGAGCTCGGCATCTGTCCAGTACGCGCCTACCTGGGCCTCGCTGGACAGCCGCCCCCTGCCCTCCTGGTACGACCAGGCCAAGGTCGGTATCTTCATCCACTGGGGCGTGTTCTCGGTGCCGGCCTTCGGCAGTGAGTGGTTCTGGGCGCGCTGGAGGGATCCGTTCGACCCCGACCACAAAAAAGTTTGCCGACTTCATGAGAGACAACTACCGGGCCGGCTTTACCTACGCCGACTTCGCCAGCCAGTTCAGGGCCAGTCTGTTTGATGCGGACCACTGGGCGGACGTGTTGCAGAGGTCAGGCGCTAGGTACGTGGTGCTCACCGCCAAACACCACGAGGGCTTCTGCCTGTGGCCCAGCCGGTACTGCTGGAACTGGAACAGCATGGACGTGGGCCCGGGCCGGGACCTGGTGGGGAGCTGGCCGACGCCATACGCAACAAAACCGACCTCAAGTTTGGCCTCTACCACAGCTGGCACGAGTGGTACAACCCGCTCTACGATAGTGACAGGAGGTGAGGCACAGGTGGCACGAGTGGTACAACCCGCTCAACGACAGTGACAGGAGGTGAGGCACAGGTGGCACGAGTGGTACAGCCCGCTCTACGACAGTGACAGGAGGTGAGGCACAGGTGGCACGAGTGGTACAGCCCGCTCAACGACAGTGACAGGAGGTGAGGCACAGGTGGCACGAGTGGTACAGCCCGCTCTACGACAGTGACAGGAGGTGAGGCACAGGTGGCACGAGTGGTACAGCCCGCTCTACGACAGTGACAGGAGGTGAGGCACAGGTGGCACGAGTGGTACAGCCCGCTCTACGACAGTGACAGGAGGTGAGGCACAGGTGGCACGAGTGGTACAGCCCGCTCTACGACAGTGACAGGAGGTGAGGCACAGGTGGCACGAGTGGTACAGCCCGCTCTACGACAGTGACAGGTGAGGCTACCGGCCCTTAAAGCCAGGGTTCCACGCTCACAATGGGTCTCCAACTGAAATGGCAGTTTTGTAGAGCATGTCAAGAAACCATGATTGACATATTGTGTTTCATACAAAACTAGATGATCAAGTTATTTAAAGTATTAAGTATTATACTAGTACTAAAGTTATAAATGATTAAACTTCTGCATATTTGAAACCTCAAAATAATGGGCATTGGAAGGAAGTAACCACTTTTCGAAATCCTAAGACCATTCTTGGACAAAATATGCCCAAAATGAGGAAAACAGTTTTTGTTTCCACCTTCAATCGCTTAAAACAAAACATCGTTTATTTTCTTAATTCTCTGGGCCTCAGACAAGGTGTGTAATCACGGAGCTCAGCCGAGCTGGCTGCTTGCGACTGTCAGCTTGCTAAGACCATGCCATTCATAAGGAGGATCCTGGATTGCACAGAAAGAAATTTTTACAAGGGCAAACCTTGTCAGACCCTTGTTTACATGGAAAATTACTAGGGTAAAACGCAAAGCTTGTACGTTCAAAATCCGTGCCACGAAAACAAGGGAAATACAAGGAAAAACCATGTAGAACAATGGTAGAACGATAGTACGACAAGGGTTGCTAGAAGACGTTGTACAAACCTTGTAACTTAACTATGGTTAACCTACATGGCAAAGACAATGGCTGATAACGTCCCCACAAGCCCTCTACTAGGTCATGATTACCCCATAACAAAGGTAGAACAAAGCATTGTGTCCGCCTTGTACGCAGCCGCAGCCTTCCTACAAAAGCGTGACGAGATTAGAACCTTGCTTACACAACCGCTTTACCAGTGCGTTACGGGGAGGGAACAAAGGGTGTTGCAAGGCTTCTTACAAGGGTAAAACGAGACTCGGATTACGTCTTTACAACAGCGTCAGATCCAGGACTTCATTTCGGGGGGAGCTTGGGCGCTCGTGCCTCCCCCGTCATAGTGTCTGGAAAGCATCCGACTACGCATCTACTTTAGGCACTCTGACATTTCATGGTGTGGAAGGGGGCTTGAGCTCTCTTAGCCCCTCCCCTTGTATCTACCTCTGCACAGAAAGAATTTATTACAAGGTACAAGCTTAAAATTGTGTTTCTACAAGTTTTACCATCGCAGAACAATAGTTGCACCGTAGTTCAATTACCGAAGTAAAACAACCCTGGTTACGTCACTAGCATAAAGCAATGCAATGACCTCGGAATGACAACCTTGCCTTGTGCCACAATAGTGCGCGCCTCGTTCATACCTCGTTCATACCTTGCTTGCGCACCAGCTCTGAACTAACTGAATACTAGGCGTTGTAGTGGCATTGTACATAGCTGGTAGGTAAAGCCAGGGCGTTGTTGCACCCTTGCTGGGCCATTGTCGTTTGACTATGGTTTCAAATACCTGCTCTGGCTACGGTCGCCATCTTGCTTTCTGTTTACCCGTGGCAATACACAGTGGCCTGGCACGCACGCAGTGTAGGTTAGAATAAATGTGACTTATTTTAATCAATCGTGGAACTTTGGAAGCTGTCTGGAATATTTGTCAGTGATCTGCGAGTGGAAAGTATTGTTCTCTGTTCCAATAGTTGAAAAGTGAGGCATTTTGGAATGGTCAATACAGGTCCAGGTAAGTAGGTATGTGGATACTTCAGGCATGTATGCCATATTGGTATTAAGGCTCATATTTTCGTTTCAGACTATTTGATCATATGGCTTAGGTACCTGCAGCGGGTAGAACCTAATTGTGTTTGCCTTATGGGCCCGTTTGAAAAATAGGGTGAGTTGAGTTCCAATATGATCTTGTTGGTGTCTTCAGATGGATCGGTGCCTGATGAGTGATGCTGTGTTTTACCGATATGGGTAAGACAACGTGCGGGTTATTTTCTTGATTTAGAGGTGGCTCAATGCTTACCCTTTTCTTACCGATGGTCTTCCGGTTGCATTTGGGGCCAGAAAACTCTTTAGCTTTCGCATAGAGACTGAAATATTCACGTATACATACCGCAATCATCTTGACCATCTGAGCTACTCCAGCTCAATCACCTGAGCCTCTCCAGCTCAGCCATCTCCCATCACCATCGCATCCCGAAATTCTTTGATGATTCAGAGGACGTTCACGTCCTTTGCAGCAAGGACATTGAAGGCCAAGAAGCGAACTGTTGTTTTGGTCCCTTTATTTTCCAGACTGAAGACGAACTGGCATATGATCCACATAAGGAGGGCTTCAATTGGCCCATCCACCACCACCACCTCCACGTCATTTCACATACTGTGTGCCCTCGCAGTGTCGCACCCACAGCCTGGATGTTATCATATACTCGCCGAAAACTCACACCAGGGCCTTGAGAGCTCGGGGTGGAAATGAGACGCGAGGCGGTTAGGACACGGTCATCGGAAAACCGGAGTGCAGATGTATTCTTTGTTTGCGTTCGAAAGCTCTTGACGAGACGAATAACCATTATGTAAACTTTTTTTGGTTAAGTCAATATTGAGGTCACCAGAACTCAAAGAAGGTTTCAAACAGTGGCCGAATCAGGGGGAGGGGGCGAAAAGGCAGTTGATCCCCCAAACGAAAAAGTTCAGTAAAGAACCATATTCCCCCAAAAAGCTGTCGACTTTTAGTCATTTTCCCCGGCTCTTGCTCCTTAAGGGTGCGTTACCCTCGACACATGCACCACACGACATGACCCGTCAGAACTAATACCCTGTTTCCCCACAACAGATGTCAGGTCATTCGCTCATTCATCTTGATACACAGATCGCCCACGTGACACGTTGGTTGTAAACCGTAGTACGCTGCGCATTCCACGCATTACGACCCTTCAGGTGACCAAGAACCGCTGCGGGCAAGGTCAGACGGGTCGCAGTAACAGGTGTTCTAGCAGGGGCGGGTCCAGTATTTTTCAGAGGGTAGACAGCTATTGGGCAAATGTCTTGATTTCTCTAAATGAGAAAGCCGTTGCAGCTCGCACGACTGTCACCTGGGATGAACCAAAGCTAGCCAAATGGTAGTTCAAGCATGGCTGTGTATTGGCTGCGCTATTTGCGTCAGTTAGCAGCTAGTCAGCTGTAGGATACGCGCAAATTTCCCACTTCGTTAGCTTTTGTGACCAAACTTTGTGGACCCACTTTCGTCTTCCCAAACTCGGCTAGTCCTTTTCCGTCCTGGAAAATATATCATGAATATTCCCATAACATCCTTGTTTACTTTTTTCCGTGAAAACCTCAGGGAAATGGGGAAAAAGGGACCACCTTCTTCCATCCCGAAAGAAAATCTATAAAACATCGTCCTACCCCATCACATTACATTCCCTCTCCATACGGAGTATCCTGACTTTGTAAATTTATAGTGTCTACTTTTGAACGCTATCGCTTTTTAGCATTATGTTCTCGGCTCGCCTTGCGTCGGTGGTTCGTCATTTTCCGTGCGTACACACACACGCACATACACATGACGTATGGGCCGCATGTCTCTCATTTGTGACCGCCTTGGTGTATCTTAGGGATCCCCCGCCTCGTGGCAGTCACAGAAACGGGCGTGCGTTCGCGCAGGGCCCACTGACTCGCTCACCCACCAAACCCTGAGGCGCCCAGCTCCATGTATTTATTGTGGAACATTTTCTGGTGCTTGGAGAGGGGGGGCGTTGTAACCCTCGATCATGTGCGGAGTTGTCCTCACTGTGATCGATAGGTGGTTCTGATTATAGGATAGTTTCTATTGTAACCGTAGTTTGTATTGTTCAATGGAGTCACACACATCATTACTGCGGGATTTTGGAATTTTGTGTATTTCCTTTTATGAGGAGAGGAACCGTGAGAGATTCGAGTGAAAACTTGTCCTGACGTCCAAATTACCATGACATGCCTCCAGTCATCAGACCATAGTTCCCTGGTGTTAAGAGTTAAAGGTAAGTTGGTGGAAAACACGCACAATACGTATTCTATAGTCCGTACATATTATAATGACCTGAACGACGTTTCAAAAATATTCGGCAAGCATTAGGAGGTGATGCAACACCGCCCCCTGCACCTTTCAAGGCGTGTTGTGACCATTTCAGGGATAGCTATAGTTCAATTGGGCGAGAAATTTCTCTCTGGAAATTTACAGGTTCAAGGATGACTTTCATGGAGTCTAAAGACACAGAAAACACCGTAATGTGCCAGAGGATAAAATATGTGTATAAGTCACAAGCAAAATACACGGATATTTTGCTAAAAAACAGCAAAGTGGCAACATCAGCAGCAAAAAAATTGCATCCGATATGAGCTTCAAGCACCGAGGGTGAAGAGAGTTTACCGGTCGAAAATTTGGAACATTGAATGCGATATAGCTGATAGACTAAGGAACGGGAAACACGAGTCCTCATGTGACTACTCAAAAGTGACTCTAGTCAGCAGCGTCGGCGATAACAGGTGCTGGCATATATGACACAGAAATCTGACTCACACAATTGTTTGCCTTTCTTTACGATGAGTGTACTATGGGGCCACACTAGTTGAGTGGATTTCTGCTCTGCTGTCGTGGTCGCAAGCACTCTGCTCGTCGTTTTCTTTTTCCCTGAAAGTTCTTGTCACTCCAGCCCATAGCGGCCAGAAATGGGTCTTACTGATATTGGTAGAGCCTAATGCTCTTCCGTTTGTATTCCGGTGAAAGGAGAGTGTTATCCTTGACCATGGCGATGGGGGCATAATGATATAAATCCTAGAATGCTTAGTAGAGAGTGACACACAGGCGCTCTGAATTTCCCCTTCACTTTTTTCTTGCTCACTGGATTTTTTGCATAATTCAACAATCGTAGTGTATACAAAATCATTTAGTGTGTAATTTTGATGAAAATGTGCGAAGTTTAAGTAAGTAATGTAATCGAGTTTCAACTAGCTCCCACACTATTATAGCGTTTTGACTTTCCACTCGCCTACTATATTTGCCAACACGAATTTTACACTCAGTGCCCCAGTGCAAAACCAGTTTTGAGACACTGCGGAGTGGGGCGCTGCAACATCCCAAAGATTATCCAGCATACTGAGCGCGTCTTTCATTTTTTCTGAGCGTCACCTTCCCACTCTGTTCTTTGTCAGCAAAATTTTCCCATCCAGCAGCCGTCGCAAGTTCCCTTTGTAGTTAGGTAAATTTCGTGAACATCATGGCTCAAAATGTATTCACATTTACACTTGTGCTGGTAGCAGTGGTATCTCCATTTCCTGCTGTTGGTAAGATCCTATTCCTGAACCTCGCGCGCCTTCGGAAGTTTTGCTCTGCTGAGGGAGGATGATGTGCAGCAAATGAAGAAGGCTTCCATACATATTAGCTGACGCCGAGGCCTAATTTTTCGGGCTTTCACTCGTTGAGACAGACCTCTTGCGGCGGCTTTTGCTTCTAGTGATCATAGGCCAATCAAATTCTACATGTACCCAAAAATCGCTTATTCGTGTACCTAAAAGTACGAATAGGATTCAAGCGGGCTAATTCGGCATAAACCTCCCTCAAGATCGTTCCCTGTCATCCGCCTCTCCTTGCCATTGCACACAGCTTACGTTGGTAAAAACACCGTTTTGGGTCAACTAGGCTATTTGACGCATATCAGATGCAATGTAACTCACAGCCTATCTTCATTTGTACTTTAAATATGTTTAGAATGATCGATTATGTCAACATTATTTCGAAAATACACCCACGCAGCTTTCCGGTACGATTTTTGATGATCTGCGACTATTACAAATTTTTCTTCAGGCTGATTTTTCGACCGCAGACAGTAACCTGATTACGACACAATTTTGAACGGATGTCCAAAATGAGCCAAATAATAGAAAATTTGCGGGGACACTCATTAAAAAAGTGTGCAAAATACGAAGCCATATTGCCTATCAAAACACCAACTCGGCAGCATTTCATATGTTAGTAGACTCATGAAGGCTCATATTGTCTGGTTGCAGAACAATGTGCGCCATCCAGCTTCAGCCAGGCAGGTCGCAACTGGCCAAAAATTAAGAGGGACAATACACATTCAGCTTCCAACTCTGACACTACATTTTCAACAGCAAAACGGAAAGCTAACCAGATACTGGTCCATTTTTGTTACCAGTTAAGTACACTAAAACATTCCCTGTGCCCCCAAATCCGTTAAAAACAAAATGCATACTTTTGCTGGAAGTTACATAAGTGGCCTAGTCTCGACCTGAGCCTCTGTTTGTGATTTCAGCCTGTCTGTTACTCTCACTGGTCCACAAGAGAGAGAGAGAGAGAGAGTAAGATTTGAAAGAAAGGACGTGCTTGAAATGTGGTCATCAGAAGGAGTGCGCTTACGACCGAAAGCAAGGAAGTGAACGCAGGAATGCATTTGAAAAATTACGACTTTGTGCTGAATCTTCTTTGTATGTCATGAAGAACAAGCTTCACTCCGTTGGATATATGGGACCAATTGGAACAACGGTCACATCGACAGATCCATGATTTTCGGTGTTGTTTCATGAACATAAAACCGCATCCATGACGCTGACAGTGTAGGATCTGCACATAATTGACGGTTTTGGGGTCCAAAAACCTAACACCATGTGGCAGCCATCAGCTGAGTATGATGCCCAGTCCCTCTGATCATGTTATGCATGCTTTATTAGTCAATCATATAGTTGGGAAATTACAGCAACCGCAATGTAAAAATTTAGGTAAGATTCCCAAAACTCCACTCATGTTTTTAACGAGACTTTTTTGCTCCATTCATGTTTCTAACGAGACTTCTTAGTTAATGCAAATGTGTGATAACTGAAAAGCGTTGTCCGAATTTCTTCCTCCTGCCCCAGTTCAAAATCGATTTATTTTATTCATTCTGCGTTTATATGAAAACTTATACATAATTGTTTTGATTTGAAACACCAACCCCATTAAATAATCCGAATTTTGGCTTGGGCTACAATTCGGCTGCTTTCGACGTAAAATCACCTCCTGAGTGAAGCTCCCCTGTTAAGATACATGCTCCCTTTGGCCTTGTGTCCCCCCCTCTCTCTCTCGTCAGTTGGTTAGTCATTCTAAAATTCTAGCATATTTTTTCAGGATCTGCAAGCCCGAATTAGCCATTTTCGTATTATTATCACAATATTCCTTAATAAGACAAGTCGCTATTTCTCTCGGCAGTGGAATGCAGAAGTTAGCAAAACATCATCAATCATAATTGGATAATCGGTCGGGTGAAGTCTGACGTTTTGGAGCTCAGTTTTGGGATTGTAGGAGCACTGATCATGGTTTTTGCGGGACAGCAAATTGTTAGGCTGACTTATAATGATGAAACATCAGCTCCTAGATTTCAATTCTGGATAGGAGCAGGTACGATGTACCCTTAGAGATTCTTGGCAGTTTTTTCAAAGACAAAAGCTCATTGACACAGCATTGTAGTTCACCCCTTCCTTGTTTAGATCATCGATTCAATTAGAGAACACCTTGCTGAAATTACTGAATGTTGGAGTGGTAAAAACCGACAAGGTTTTGATGCCCGGGATCATGTAATATCAGCTAGGGTAAATCCCTTTGTTTTGTTACAATCCCTTCATATTCAACCCCCCCCCCATTTCAAATATTTGATTTGACAACACGATAGTCAAAGTCAATGCAAACTTTATGACTGTGGCGGATCCGGAAGGGAGGGGAAAACAAGGCATTTGCCCCCCCTCCCCAAACGGAAAAGCTCGGGATAAAACTATGTTTTGTCCTCCCCCAAAGCGATCGACCTATTTTTCGCCCCGGTTCCTCTTGAGTTCATTGACGAGATTTTGCTGATTTATCTATAAATTTCAAACAGAACCAGTCAACTTCAGTGTAAATATTGGGCTATGGATGGCAAAACAAGCATCTCGTGCGCATATCTTTCACCCCGTGACGTTTTGTTTTTGTTTTTCGCCCTGGGTATTTCCAAAACCTGCCGTCAAGTTATATTGCAGCATCATTTTTCACCGCGTGAAGTTTTTTGTTGCGAGTTTGGTTTGCCCTCCCCCAACCGACCGGCTAGATCCGGCACTGCTCAATGGAGACGTCGAGACGTCCTTGTCCACTCAGCAGGACCTCAGCAGCTGGATCCTGTCCTCAGTCGGCTGCCACGTGACTGGCGCGCGCCCGAGGCGCAGAGGCACCGGTCACGCCGGTAAACAGGTGTCCGTATGCCAGTGGCGTAGCCAAGGGATGACCAGGCTACACGCTCTCATTTTGTTCAATATTTCCTATTCAAATTCGTGAATATATTCACGTTTTCTTCTAACTGCAGTTTCTCTGCTTTTAACTACTTAAACATATTTCTGGCTATGCCACTGCTCCCGTCCCATTCACCAAAGTATGAATGAACAGACCTGTCACAGCGATCACTCATTCGAATCCGGTACCGCTAGCGCCATCTATTGGGAAAGTTTTATAAAACTTGAAATAACTTTTTCGCCGAGCCTTTTTTGTTTTTGATTTTGTATGGGTATGGTATAGAAGAGATAGCCGCAAAACTCTGTTGTTTCCGTTTACCCGATTTTTGCCCTGAATTTTCGGAAAACGCTTTCAAATTTCAGCTTCTTATATCTTTTTTATGAGACAAAAATAAAAAAGTAAAACAACACAGTTTTGGAGACTGACTCGTAGAACATAGGCCCACCCACACTACCTCAATGATTACATTATGTAAAAAGTTATTCAAACTTTAAGTTTGAGAAATTTGAAAAAGAACGTTAAATTGTACATAAACTAGAAATATGTCAGGCTTAAAATAGAGGCTGCTGTAAATATACTCTTATCATCTACTAGTGTTGAAAAAATCACAACGATAGCCACCTTACTTTACGAGATATTTCACAAAATATGCTCTCATAGGGTTAACATTGATAACGCACCCTTAAGTCTATAAGCAAGGTTTTGGTGCTTTAACTGAACCATTCAACTTCAAACAGAACCAGTCAACTTCAGTGCAAGCATTGGACCTAGGTCATCTTGATATCAAAAACCGCTTTTGAGTGAATGATCCTTGAATAGCAAAAGCAAACATCTTGTGGCCAAATCTTTTACCGAGTTATTTTTTTCTTTTTGACTTTGGTTGCGCTCCCCCTAAACCTACCGGCCAGATCCGCCACTGGTTCCATATGCCTGAGAATCCCTGGCTGCACCCATAAAACCATTTTTATGCAATGGAAGAAGCTTCGAAACACATAGATATGTACCTAATTGGACACTTCGCATTCCAATGCAGCTGCTTACCTTGCAAGTCCAATCCGTTTCCAAGTTCACACCACTTAAGCGACTGCCTGCTCCCAATGTCATAGGGCACTGACACTGAAAAAGATTGGTTTAGAATATGCCTAAATAGGCTATACACTAACCAAAGAAACTTTTCGGTAACGAGGTAGCTGGCTTCACACATGTTGCCAGATAGAATCACAGCAAGCTAAATCCACATCATAAGTACCACAGTTCAAAAGTTCCTATGAATCAAAACTTCCTTTCAAACAAAAGCACCACAGGTTGATCCAAAAACTCCTATGAATCAAAACTTCCTTCCAAACAAAAGCGCCACAGGTCGATCCAGATCGTAAGTGCCACTGTTCAAAGCTTCCTCCAGTGAAATATTCCAAGTGGTCTAGCTGTTTTTGGCGTTGCTGAAACATCCTTCTTTGAAATGTTCCTAGTGCCAAAACTGCTTTTTTGCATTGCTGAGTGACACTTTTTCAAAAACCTTTGGTAATTCTTTTTTAATATTTCTACATGTAGCACAATGAAACCAAACCTGACCTAACCTTTTCTCGACTCAGCAAGCTGGCCTGTGGCGCACTTAACCTCCTGGTGGCACTTTTGCCTTCATCAGCTGCTGTGGATACGCTGTGTGCCTACTTAACCTAACCGAGCCTAACTTAACCTAACCTAACCTAACCTAACCTAACCTAACCTAACCTAACCTAACCTAACCTAACCTAACCTAACCTAACCTAACCTAACCTAACCTAACCTAACCTAAACTAACCTAACCTAACCTAACCTCACCTAACCTAACCTAACCTAACCTAACCTAACCTAACCTAACTTAACCTAACCAGTTGTGGTCAGCGCCAGTTGTGGTACTTGGAATATTGCACTGGATGAAGTTTTGAACAGTGGCACTTATGATGTATATTAACCTGTAGCAATTCTAATTAATGGAAGTTTTGATCCATTGGAACTTTTGAACTGTGGCACTTATCAACCTGTAGTTATCTGGCAACATGTGTGAAGCCAGCTACCTCATTACCAACTTTTCCACCGCAATCCGCTAACTGCACTAATACCGTCCCGCGCACACTCCCCGTGGCCTGCGTCTTACTGAGTGAGGCGTTTGATCACGACACGAATGAAAAATGCAGTAGCGCACGTGCATCATACACTTCCGGTGCTTCCGCGACACAAGTAATACCAGGTCAAAATGTGTACGGCATTTGTAAGGATACGACCATCTTACCAATGTATTAGCAAGGCTGTCCTGCTGCCGGCTTTGATCATACGGGACAGCGTTGCTACCCTTGTACTGGCTTAGTTGCGTGTTCATATCATTATGAGAGGACGGCTAATGTTCGTTTCAAAACAATGCTTTAACTACTTTTTGCTTCGCACGAACTGGGTTTTGTCCTTGTTTAGCGTTGGCTGTGCTCTAGTGAACCCCAATATCAGGGCTGCATTCGTATAGACATTGTGAAAATTTCTCTCAGTGCATCAGGCGCCGATCCATCTGAAGACACCAACAAGATCATATTGGAATTCAACTCACCCTATTTTTCAAACGGGCCCATAAGGCAAACGCAATTAGGTTCTACCCACTGCAGGTACCTAAGCCATATGATCAAGTAGTCTGTGCTCGTTTGACACGAAAATATGAGCCTTAATACCAATATGGCATACATGCCTGAAGTAACGACAGACCTACTTACCTGGCCCTGGATTGACCATTCCAAAATGCCCCACTTTTCAACTATTGGAACAGAGAACAATACTTTCCACTCGCAGATCACTGACAAATATTCCAGACAGCTTCCAAAGTTTCACGATTGATTAAAATAAGTCACATTTATTCTAACCTACACGGCATGCGTGCCAGGCCACTGTGTATTGCCACGGGTAAACAGAAAGCAAGATGGCGACCGTAACCCGAGCAGGTATTTGAAACCATAGTCAAACGACAATGGCCGAGCAAGGGTGCAACAACGCCCTAGCTTTATCTACCAGCTATTTACAATGCCACTACAACGCCTAGTATTCAGTTAGTACAGCGCTAGTGCGCAAGCAAGGTATGAACCAGGTATGAACGAGGCGCGCACTATTGTGGCACAAGGCAAGGTTGTCATTCTGTAGTAATTGCATTGCTTTATGCTAGTGACGTAACCAGGGTTGTTTTACTTCGGTAATTGAACTATGGTGCAACTATTGTTCTGCAATGGTAAAACTTGTAGAAACACAATTTTAAGCTTGTACCTTGTAATAAATTCTTTCTGTGCTCTAAAATCGTAGATGTCCGCTGAACACTACAAATCCAGGGACTGCCCAAATTTTGGCTAGGACCACTGATCGGGACCATTTCTGATCGCATACGATATTCTGTGGCCTGCTTGAAAGAAGCGATTAAGATTTTATTATACTTACTACTCTCAAGTAGGGACGGATGTTGCAGTCACAGAGGGCCTGGTTGGAATACCGAGGACCTAAACTCCTTAGAATAAGGGCCTGGCTTGGACAGCAGTGGGCCCCCGAGCAGTGGCGGATCTAGCCGGTTGGTTTGGGAGGGGCAAACCAAAGTCGAAAAGGAAAAAAGAAAAAAACGTCACGCAGTGAAAAATTGCGTTACAATATGTCTTTTCGGAAGGATTTTGGGAACTGGAGACGAAAAGCAAAAAAACCCACGGGGTGAAAAATATAGGCTCAAGATACTTTTTTCCTATCCAAGCCCCAATATTTACACTGAACGTCACTAACTCTGTTTGAGGTTGAGAGTTGAAGCACCAAAATCTTACTTAAAAGCTAAAAAGGAGTCGGGGAAAAAGAAGGTCGATCGCTTTGGGGGAGGGGTAAAAACATAGTTTTGCCCCGAGCTTTTTTCGTTTGGGGGGGCAATTGCCTTTCTTGCCCCCCCTGGATCCGCCACTGCCCCCGAGACGATTGTTAAGGACCCGGTCGCGAGGCTCGTGAGACCTCTGAGGCAGGGGCCCAAGAACAACTCTGGGAGCCAATGAAGTTCAATTATTGTGAACTCCGAGAATAGCTCTTTGGGGTCCCGAGGTCAACTCAGGGAGCCTCCGAAGTCAATTTCAGGAGCCCTCAGATACAATATAAGGAGCCCCCAGATTCGGTGGCATTTGGAAGGAAACTTGCGGGATAGGCCTACAGCCGCAGCCGCCGGGCCCCTGCAAAGGGTACCCCCAAATGGTAGTTTAGCTAGGAGTTTTTTCTACATTCCGTCTTAAGTGGTCTCGGGAGGCCCACAAACCTTCGTCTCAGGGGCCCAAGGTTGTAGTCTCAGACACAGTGGCGGATCCATGGGGGAGGCAAAAAAGGTATTTGCCTCCCCCGCCCCCAAACGGAAAAGCTCGGAGCAAAGGTATGTTTTTGCCCCCCCAAAGCGATCGACCTCCTTTTTTCCCCTACTCATTTTTAGTTTATAAGCAAGATTTGGGTGCTTCAACCCTTAACTTCAAACAGAACCAGCTAAGTTCAGTGTAAATACCGGTCCTTGGATAGGAAAAAAGTATCTCGAGCCTTTTTTTTGCTTTTTGCCTTAATACCCAAAATTCTACCGGGAAGTGGTATTGTAGTGCAGCTTTTTACTGCGTGTCGTTTTTTTTCTTTTTGCTTTTCGACTTTGGTTTGCCCCTCCCAAACCGACCGACTAGATCCACCACGACTCAGACCTCAAGAAGTTCGTCTCAAAAGGCCCCCAGAGTCGGTGTCGGGGCCCCTGAAGCTGTTTTTGAGGGTTCCAAGAGTTGGGCCTATGGGGTCCTAAGAGTTGGTGTCGGAGTTTGCTCAAGAATTGGTATCGGGCCTCCAGAACCTGGTCTCAGAGGTCCCTCAAGAGTCCGTTTCGGGTGCCCTGAAGCTGGTTTCGGGGCCTCAAGAGTTGGTCTCGAGGGTCTCGGGGGCACACTCCAAAATAAGTGTATGGTTTTCGCAGACTTCAAGAATATGGGGGGCACACTTTCAAAACATGGCCTCTCCTGAAATGAAATCCTGAATGCGCTACTGTCATCGTTCCTTACTGTTTTTTTTTGCTCCACGTTAGGGACCTACATAAAAGTGTTGAGAAATCTGTTTTGTTTTCATTCAGCGATGTTTGGGCTTACATAAGTTTTGAATATCGCTCTAATTCACACATCGCACATCGCTCTAATTCTGATATTTTTAGTTCCTAACTTTCCGCAAGTGTATACTACACTCTAGCTTTCGACTCACGGTAAAACAAGCAGAATCAATCTCAATTCTCTATTAACAAGACAGGTGAAGCAATCGGAGTCGTAACTTGTTGGCGGCGAAAAAGATGTGGTAATGATAATAACTGTAGGAACAAAAATAATAGCATTAGATAAAAACCAACAACTGAAGAAACCATGACAGACTGGCGCGCGCTAGCGGTACAGCCGCTCCGGATCCTAGCGCCGGGCGGCCCCCGCACTTCAGCGCTCTGCACCACGTCTCAGCACCACGTCTTTGTGTGCCGCCTCATCAGCGCAGGCGTCTCCGATGAGCTCTCGAGGAAGCACTAGCCGCTGCTGAACCGCCGCCTCCTCCAGCAACCACCCGCCGTTGTCTCCTCCCGCGATGCAGATATGCATGGTGACGCGAGGCCTGGAAGAAATTCCGTAGTTAAAATGAATAGCGAAGCGATGCTCTGGCGATGAAAGATTCCGGAGGTGTTGAGGTGCACCTGGGTTGCCAGTTGAAGATTCCCAGGGTTGGGATGGGCTCTGAATGCCAGGGCCTGATCCAGGATTTCCTAAAGATTCCTTACAGGTATTCCTTACAGGAACTAAGTGGAAACCTAAATTTTGTGGCATAAAGCTGACAGAGGAGAGACGTAGAAACAAATGTTCAGCACCATTGGAATGCTCTTGTCGAGCCCAATCTTATAATCTTGTCTAGTCAAATTTCAAAATAAACCTGCTTTGACCTAGAGTCGGGCTCAGGTCTGTATTATAAAAAGAATATTAATCAAACTGCAGTGGCAAGGCAGACACGACAACGTAAAAATAAAACCTCCACCACAGTTCTCGACAATTCTCAATTCCCGCAAGTTATCAAAATTTACCAATTGCCCCATGCATTTCTAATGGAAAGATCGTGACCCTGACCATGTCCCAGGCTATCGATATAGAAATCCTGCAAGGCAAAATTATCTTGCTCGGTGACCTTACTATGTGATGTGAATCTAAGCACGATAGCTTAAATTTGATCTTACTGATGCACAGAGACGGCGGATTCCATTTTCGAGAAGTGGTGCAAGATTTTCTGGAGGGGGCGCCTTCCTCCCCAGGGGGCGCCATCATCTCTTGGGGGCGCCTTTGCTATCCAATGGCGTTCTGTAGAAACTCTTTGGACTCGGCGTGCGAGGCCACTTGGGGTGGTTTATTTCTAATATTCCGAAAAATAGGTATTTTAGATTTCGCGTAAACTCAGTCATATCGGATTGGCATCAGCAACAGAGTAGCATAGCCCAGGATTCTGCGATATTCATAGCCTTGTTTGCAGTTATGACCAATGATATTGCAGACACTTCCCGCAAACATACGTCACGTGTTTTTCGTTGAAGACTTCACAATATGTGTGACAGTGTCTACTACAGCAGCTGCGCAGAGGCGGCTGCAGCTTGGCCTTGACATATTGCAGCAATGGATCACACACAATGGACTGAAATTTTCAAGTTTAAAGACATAGTTCATGCACTTTTATAATAGACATTGAGACTGAATACCCGATTTTGTAAATTCGCGGAAATCCGAGCGACGTTGTAGCAGAAACCAGATTTATCAGGCTCACACTCGATAAGCTTTCATATGTGCCACACCTGAAGGATTTCCGCAAAAAAATGTTTCGATACGCTGAAAATACTGAAGGTGTTGACGAGGATGAGATACCGTGCAGATAGAGAAATGTTTCTCATGCTATACACGTTATACGCTTATCGCCTATATATACGTTATGCGCACGTTATACGCTCATTGTTATACGCTACGTTATAAGCTTCTTATGCTGTATAGATCACTTATTCGTCCGAAGATCGAGTACGGCTGTGTCAGAGCCGCATGACGAAATCCATGGAGCGAAGCGGATTGAGATTTCTCAAGAGGCTCTATTCTGGCCGTTTGGCGGTTCTGACAGTTGATACCAGGGCTCTGCAATTGTGTAGGGTGATTGCCCTTTTACGCTAGACGCCCAAACTAAGGCCCCCAAATTTAAATTCAAAATAGTTTTTGAGAAATTTTGGAACAAATGTTTTCAATTTTGCATTTTTATCATTTTTATTTCTTAAGCGACGAACTTGAAATTTGCCTCCTTTTGAATAAGCAACAAGGCCACCTAAGAAAAAAAGTTCGAACTGGTCCGACAATATTTATTACGCCAAAACGCAGTATTTCTAGTACAAGCAAAAAGATATTGAAATTTGACAGCCGACTTGTAAGCTCGAAATGTCAGAAGGCACGCTTCAGTTAGTTTAAAGACAGCCACGTGGAGGCAGCTAGGTCAATTTTCTTGTGCTTAGGCATAGTTTCCAGTGGAAAACGTCGAATTCTGACCTAGTTTTTGCCATTTTGCCGGAGGACTACATTTTTGCTCATTTCATTTAAATCTTAATTTCTCGCGATCTAATGCGCCGATTTGACTTTTCATTTCAAATAATGAAAGAACATTGCTTCCGCCTGATAATATTCGGAGATGGATATCGTGATAATAAAATTCATTGTCTTATATGTATAAATATCATTTTAGTAGAAAACTTTTTATTTGCAGCTTTTCGGTTCAGAGCACATGTCATTCACAAGCTCAGAATTGACATGGCTGAATAGGAAAATTAATTGCAGTCATTCAATTCATTTACACTACCCACTTATCTCCAACGGCTTTCGAGTAATTCGTCCGAAAGGGTATTTCAAGGAGCTAAATTTCTCGGAACATGTTTGCTTCTCACCATGGTTTCAAGTCCTCAAAATGAATGGAAGTGGATGCAATTTGGCATTAAGCTAGCTTAGGATCCTGGGTCGCCGATACAAGTGATTCTAGGCGAATCTAATGTTTGGTTCGTCTTCTAGAAGCAGCTTTATACCATGCCTTTTCTGTACGAACACAACACCCGGCGCCACGATCACGGCATCGTTTTGATTGCGTGGTACCGGCCAGTGACCTCCTGACGGGTCACAGGTGTAGGGTTAGTGGGAGTCGGTACAGTGTGGCGCAGTGGTCTAGTGGTTAGAGGTCCTGTCTCGTGATGAGGGGTGCGCGGGTCGAATCCGGGGTTGACTGCGGGATATTTACTATTTATTTCAAAGAAAAAAATGATGGCACTGACCTACAGGCTTATGAAGAGATACATTGAGAATGAAATATGGTTGATTTCAGCACATTGTCATGCGGCTCTCCTGCGCCGGTGGGGGGTTATCCCAGGTCGCAGACCGGGGTTGCGTATGAGGCCACTCCTTAGTCCGCGAAAAAGATTATCGATATGTCCGTCATCTCGCTATCAGAATAGTAACAGGAGCGCTCCAAGCTTCGCCCATAATAAGCATGCTAGTGGTAATTAATGAAATACCGCTACAAATGCGCAGTAAGATACTCGCTTTGCATTAAGCCATTAAAAGGAATGTGGCACCTTTAGAACGTGATTTTAACTGAGATAGCCAAGTTGTAAAGCAAATAGGAAAACCAGGTGCTCTATATATCATTTGTCTTGGAACTCGATTTTCCGTAGAAAAAAACTAAAACCTACCCGAAATGTACCTCTCATGTACCTCTCGCCAGGCGGCCATTTTTGTGAGCTGCTGGTGTGACGACATATGCTGACATCACGATGAGCATCAGCCAATCGAAGCCCTTGAAGTGTTTCGAGTATGGTAGTGGTTGCCAGATCATGACATCATCCAGAGGCAGATATTTATTCATTTTTTCTAGAGGAGTATTTTAAAAATAAAAGCATTGAGCTTGTTGTACATTTTTCAGAGAAATCATGAGTGGTTTCATTATTTTCGGCTAAAAGTACGCCTAATTACACAAAATTCCAGGATTTTACCAAGGTGCCACGTTCCCTTTAAAATAAGCCACCAACACGCCCCACATACCAAACATTTTTTTTTGGCGACGCCTACCTCAGTCAGATAGACAGTGGCTCGCGTTTTGCAACCCGTCACCAGGGAGTGAGAGTCTGTGCCTGGCTGGCACAGGCTGGTATCGACAGCAATCTCGTCGAACCACATGAAGCAGCTGTTATTGAGCCATAGCTCATCTCGACAGTTAACACGAACACAACCTACGCCAACAAAGCAAAAATTTGCCCCCTGAACCGACGCGCCAGTAATTTATGAACTTGCTTGCGGAGCCGTTCGAAAACCATGTCTGTTTCTATATAGACGGTTGCAAAAGAAAGTGACAATGGCACAGGGCGTGCATTTGTTGGTGACGATGTTGAGAAGTTTTCTAGTTTGCCTTACGAAGGATCCATTTTTACTTCAGAGCTGTACTCCTTTTTTGCTGTTTGGACCAGGTGTCTTAGCTGATGGTAAGGAAGTTTGCGATTTTTACCGATTCGCTGTCTTATCTGCAGACATTGAAGCCATTTTATTTCTATAATGCGTCGTCACCTTGGCAGGCCATGCTGAAGATGACTGGATCTTCTGTGTGCACTGATTAGTCCAGTAGGAAGACACAGGCAGTTTGGATGGCTACCATCTCAGCCTGAAAACTCGAGCAGAGCGAGCCTGCTGGTCGCCTGAGCTCATGCTGGGCTCTGTCTGGTGACTCGATGAAGACCCAGCTCCCCCGCTCGTGACCCCTCCGTGCACTGACCCGTCGGTCCACACCCATGTGGCACATTGAGTCAGGGAAGCGAGGTGGGGGAGAGCTACTCGCTTCTTCCGGACAGGTGGCGCTCCTGATGTCAGTGGGCCCACGTCTAGTTGAAATGTGACTCACTCTCCTGATACCCACAGTGGAAGACGTCGAGGAAGGAAAGACTCGATGGGGAGGGAGATGCCTGCTTGATCCCACATGTCTTTGCCCACCTGCTGCCACCCGGTCACGGAGGAGAGTCGAGAGGGCGCTGTCGCCTCCGCACGTCTTCACAGAGGGTCTTCAGGCGGCAGGGTATGGAATTTCACCAGCAGTCGGGTCGCGAGTACCCTCCTTCTGGCCGTTACGCGGGGAGTCTTAACTCGGCTGGGAGTGGAGTGGGTGCATCCTGTGATGATACGCGCCGACGCTCTCATTTTGCGTTCCAGCAGCTCGACATGAAATGGCGGTGTGGCGTGGAGCCACGCTGCGGCCGCTTACTCCATCGCTCCTCTCACGTAGCCAGTAGCGACGGTTCGAAGGTGCTGTTCATGCAGCCCCCAGTTGCAGCCGGACAGTTGACGTAGGTGGGAGATGCGGGGGTGGACCTTCTCCCACAGTCTCTTACAGTGTGGACCGAAATGGAGGAGCCGATCGATGGTGACGCCAAGTAGCTGTAGGGTGTCTCCAGCAGTGATAGACTTCCCGTCGACCTTAAAATTGAAGGGATCGGCGTCTCTGGCCCACTGGGACATCACCAGTACTTGGATCTTGGCTCCTGATACCACCATTTTGTGCTGTCGGGTCCACTTCATGAGGGTGCCAGCAGCAGCTTTATTGCGCCCGGTCCTTGGCGACTTGGATGTTGTTGCCCGTGCAGAGAGCCGCCGTATCATCGGCGTACATGTAGGGGAGCATCCGGGAACCGCGCAGAGTGCGTCTACCAGCCGAGCCGCCCATGCAAAATAAAACTGGCGATAAGACACTTCCTTACGTCAGGCCAGTTCGGAAAATGCGCTCACTGGAAAGCACACCATTTAGTTCCACCTGGACTCTTCGGTCCCGGAGTCACTGCCAAATCCAGGCCACCGTGCAATTTGACAGCCCCATCTACAGCAGGCGAACGCGTAGCAGGTGGTGGTCCACTACGTCGTACGCGTGCGCGAAATCAAACGCGACGAGGACGTATTTCTGCGCGGTCTGTCCATCGGGAGGGCGGCTGTGTCTCGATTTGGGCATGCACAGTGCACGCTCACTTCTTCTCTTAAATGAGTCCTGAACTTGACCTGAAGGCGATGGTTGATGGTATAAGTGGATGGTCAGTGACAAAATATACTCGTTTTATCAATCTGAATGGTCTTTTCACTTCGATCTGAACACTGCACATAATCATTAAACGCGCAAATTACAGCCAATAAACGAAAAAAAGTTATCAATTTATCAAGAGAGTACTTGGACACGTTGAAACTGTTTTCTTTTTATTCTTGTAGGGCCCATTTATGTCACAAATCACACATGCCTATGGCATGATCTATTTCAGCATTCAATCACATGGCTACCGAAATTCTCTTAACACCTCCGAAATTTCACGCACAAGAGCAATTCTCCCATGCTGATGAATTGAAGAATATAGATAAAGGTCGATGGAAAATGCCCACATACTTCATTCTGTGTTTATCTTAACGTTTCAACTTCCCTTATATCTCCTTGAGTCTGCCATCTGGTTCAAACATTATTTTTTAGGAGCAATTAATAATGTGGGTTAAAGTCCGGTTTGTGTTTCCTACAACTTAAAAGCTTTTCCGCTGAGATAATTTTCTTGGACAGCGCACAGGCCAGGTTCACACTCGCTGCGATTATTTTCAATGTCCTCTCACCATTATCTTACGAATCTTGGCCACGTGGAAAGTCAAAATGATGCTTATCATATTTGATATTAAAATAAACTTAACCCCTCTTCACTAATAGAAAAATCCTCAGATATATACCTTTATGTTCAGCTGTTGCATCTTCCCAAGTGTCTTGAATTTCTCCATGACCTAGTGGCAGTTACAGATTTTTCAAGAGGTGCCGAAAAAGTGTGGACTGAACTGTTTAGCAATTCATTGTTTCAAATATCACGCCAAATAGGCATCTTGCTTGGCTGGTACAAACTGTTATGGCTGGGAGAGGGTGGGATAGGACGTTGTTAAAAGTACGATCCACCAAAATGACGGCAACCGAAAACCGAATACCATAGGCGCCCTTTGGGTGAAAAGTTGATGGTAAAGTGCCCACTTTGAGGCTCCGCGTTTCCCCCCCACCTTACTAAAATTCTAGATCCGCCCATACGCGGATCCAGGGGGCAAAGGGAAGGGGCAGATGCAGCCCCCCGATCGATCCTCGGCGCCCCCTGAAATGGTCACGGCGCCCCCTGAAAGGTCGATGGCACTCGCCTGAAGTGGCGCTTCCCACTCTCCCCAGGATGCGAAAATCGGTGCTCACTGATAAGATTTTACGCCCACTTGGTAGGTTTTTCCGGTCAAAAGTGGCGCCCCCTGCTCCGGATGGCGCTCCCCGGGAAGGTGCTCCCCTCCGATTGGCAATCCTGGATCTGCCTATGGATCCGTCACTGTTCAAGAGCAAACAATTCACAGAAAAAGCAGGAAGATATCAAATGTTAGCGGGGAGTGGTGCGGCCAAGATAATTGATGATGCTAACAAATTGTTTAGTTATGTGGATAAAATAATTGGGTCGCCACACGGGATTGGAAGGGGACTCCTGCCTTCTTATGAGATGGGCAGTGTGCTAAAAATATATCGTCAGGTCAATATCAAATTATCAACATTTAGTTTTATACAGTGCACTGTTCACTGCAGTGATACAAGAGTGCTTGTCCTTTTTCTGTGGGTTTATGACACCCGGTAGTGTTCGTTTTAGCCTCAAATATGGCTTTTGTGGTATTTATTTGGCCATTTGGCCGCCCCGGTTGCTCGGTTGGTAGAGCGTCGGGCTCCGGCCCGTTGCTGAGAAGCATGTAGTGGCAGTGCATGTCCAGGCTTGAGATCGGTTCCCCTGAGACGCTCCGGCGCTCAATCGTTTGCCCGACGTAGGTCGGCTGGCAACTGACTGATGAGAGGGTGACCTGAGCGAGGCGGCCATCCCTGTGCTTTGTAGGAGGTTAAACTTTGGCTTCTAAATCAACCCTTCAATGTGGGCGTTACTCGTTCGGGTGGTGGGGTCGGGGTCTCCGTGACAAGTCCCTTGAGGACTTTAATGAGACTCAGACTCCAACAGCCGTACTGGGAAGAACTTGGACGAAATTTATAAAAAAAACAAGATTTTTTAGTGCAAATACAATTTGAACCTCTTGGCCTTTTCGCAAACCCGGTTTGGCCTTTTTCCGTTGAAAAAAACCCGCAGTCCTGGGCAGCATCTCTAATCTTTAGAATATGGAATAACAAAAATTAGGAGACATTTTTTAACACTAGCACGTCTAAATTTTATTAACGCCCCCTCCAAATGGGGGTTTGATCCCCCGAAAACATTATAATGGCCAGCACAAGAAAATCTCCACCGTCCCCCCTCCACTGAGTTTTCCTTAAAAAATGTTCTGCTGTCCTTTCCAGGGGGCGCCTTTCCTATCCATGGGTGCTTATTCTTTCCAGAGGGGGCGCCTTTTCTCTCGGGGGGGGCGCCTTTTGCTATCCAGGGATGCCTGTGCTAACCAGGGGGTGCATGTGATATCAAGGGGCGCCGTTGATCTTCTTCGGAGGCGTCTCTGCTGTCCAGGAGGCGCCTGCGCTATCCAGGGGCACCTATGCTATCCAGAGACCCGGATCCTTTACTCAGGGGCGGGGGCCGCCTTTTGCTGTCCAGGGGTGCCTGTGCTAACCAGGGGCGCATATGCTATCCCGGGGTGCCGTTGCTCTTCTTTAGGGGCGTCTCTGCCGTCCAGGGGTGCCTATGCTATCCAGAGGGTGTGTTCTGTCCATGGGGCGCTTTTGGTATCAAAGGGCGTATTTGCTGTTCTGGGGGCGCCTATCCTATCCAGAGCGCGCCCCTGCTGTCCAGGGAGCGCGATTGCTATTAAAGGGAGCTTATTATATCCAGAGGGGTGCCTTTGCTCTATGGGGAGGGGGCGCATCTTAGTGTACAGGAGTGCCTGTGCTAACCAGAGGGCGCCTATGCTATTCAGGGGCGTCGTTACTCCTCAATTGGGGGTGCCTTTTTCTGTCCAGGGGCGCCTCTGCTGTCTAGAGGTCGCCTTTGCTATCCAGAGGGGCGCTTTTACTCTAGGGGGTGGGCACCTTTTGCTGTCCAGGGTGCAGCTTTGATGTCAGGGGGTGCCATTCATATTTGAAAGTGTATTTTATTTTACACAGAGGGTACTACCCCTTCAGACAGGCGATGTGTCTGATTTTCTCTTGACCGGCCGGGGGCGCCGGCAAAATCCGGGGGTGCCACCCAAATCCGTGAGGGCCTCCCCGTACGAGGTCAAAACCAGGTGTGCAAAAATATACTATTGTACACCATCATTTTTTCAAGTTGTGCAACTGCACACCCTGTCCTGCGGAATCCGCCGTCCCTGCCGCCGTTGTTCTCGGGAGGGGGGGTTTCTCTCTTATCTCTCCAGGGGGCGCCTTTCTTATTAAAGGGCGCCTATGTTGTCCAGGGGGCGCCTTTTCTCTGCGGGGGGGCGCCTTTTGCTGTCAAGGGGTGCCTGTGCTAACCAGGGGGCGCATGTGATATCTAGGGGCGCCGTTTCTCTTCTTCGGAGGCGCCTCAGCTGTCCAGGAGGCGCCTACGCTTTTCAAGGGCGCCTATGCTATCCAGAGGGGCGCCTTTGCTCAAGGGGGGCGCCTTTTGCTTTCCAGGGCGCAGTTTTGATGTCAAGGTGCGTCATTCATGTATGAAAATGTCTTTTTCACACAGGATCCTACCTCTTCAGGTAGGCGGTAATTAGGCTTGATTTTCTCTGACCGGCCGGGGGCGCCGGCTGAGGCCTGGGGGGGGGGCGCCTCCTGGACAAAGCCAAAACAAGTGGTGCAAAAGATACTTTTGCACCACTTGAGAAAAATCGAGTGATGCAACTGCACCACTTGCACCCTGGAATCCGCCGTCCCTGCCAGGTGCCCATAGGAAAGATCAATAATTTTTCTAAATTTTTATCGTCGCTTTTGACCACTAGGATAAGTAGTTAGGTGATAAATTAAGTTCTTCCAAAGGTCCGAAAAAGGGCGTCTTACAAATGGGGTCGGTCCCCATTTTAGCAATGTACTTTCTATTTGCATGCTACATATTCTTGAGAATTTGGTGGACGTGTAGGAGCACAGAACGAGCCAGATGTCACGTGAGCTCACGTGAGAATCTGTGGGTGGGCTTGGGGATATTTGATGTATTTTATGGCTATATGGTAGGTCAGGGGGCCCGTCAGTCTGTGTTGAACTAAACTTCCTTAATCACTGAATGAATGAGACTGACTGTGACTCAGTCAGTCTCATCGTTTGGCGTAAGGGTTCTCAGGGCAGGGTTGGATTCAGGGTTTTTTCGTAAGGGGACCGCACCACTGGACGGGTGCCTTTTTGGACCGAGGGGTGGCTTTTTGGGTCAAAGGGGCTCCCTTTCTATTCAGTGAGGCGGTCTCGTGTATTCCGGGCGCCCACATCCACCCCGGAACGTCTTCCCTGAGGAAGCCTTGCACAGAGGGCAAGGCTTCCTCAGGAAAGACAGAGGGGAGGGGGTGGCTCCTGCGTCCCTCCTGGAGCCGCGTCTGCCTCTGATTTAGTTTTAGATTATTCAGCTTTCTCAAGCAATCGGACATGTTAACCAGTGTTTCGTATTCATAGTCTGAAAATGAGAGGTCTGGCCCCTGGAACCCATTAAGCAGCAATGAAGTTGTTTTAGGCCAAGGTTACATATCAAATGAGAAGAAAAAAAGTCCTGAAAGAACAGGTACACATCCGGTACAGTCATTTAGTAAAAGTGCATGCGTTACAGGAGGCTTTATTGTATGCCTGGCAGATGAACGTAAATGGAACCAGCTACAAAGAAAGGACTTAAGTCTAGCAGCACTGAGCAGGGGCGTAGGAACCGGTTGAAAAGTGGGGGGCCAACCCCAGAGGGGGCCCACCTCAAGGGGGGGCCCCCAGTCCAAGGGGCCCATAATTATGAGCAGTTTTAAAACTGTTCATTTGGTGTCGATAATACACGCATACACACCGGCCTACACTAGGTATTTCCATACATAACGTGTTAGTTACGCCTTTTCCAACAGTTCCCTCGCGTCGAATAGCTCTGTGGTGATATTTTTTCACTTCGCAGTGGAAGACGGCCTGCACACGGCTCTTCACGTCCGTTGATGACCGAGGGACGGTTGCTGCTCGGCTTGTGGTGCGGGTTGCGTGACCGCATTAGCGCTCTGTGTTGCGAGTGGCCTGGGCCAGAGTTTGATTGGGTCCAGTTTTAGGGGTCCATCTGGGAGCACTCGGGTAGTAGGTGCCTTGGCCTTTTTCATGAAGCGCTTTCGGTCCAGGGGTTTGCAGAGGGTATACGCCAAAACTGGACTTTCCCAGACAAGCTGTCGTGCCCGCCCGGGTTTCTTGTTTTATATTGCAGTTGCTGATATTTGTATATGCGTTGCAGCGGTCCACCACAGAACAGTGGGGGGCCAGTGGCTCCCCTGGCCCGCCACTCTCCCGTTTCCTATGCCTATGCCGCTCAGAAGCCGCCAAGTCATCATAGAGGCCCCCCAGTGCCCAAACCATGGCTCAGGAACCAAATCAGTCAGCTCTGGGGGCCCCAAACCTGCTCATGGGCTAAGGGACCGGCGCATGGGACCACCTTATTGAGGAACCCCACATAAGCACAGGGCCCTAAAAGCTCCGAACAGGGCGTTCCAGATTGTCTCAGGAAGACAGGCTAGCTTAAGGGGCCCGGCTCAGCTAAGGGCCCCCCAGGTTGGCTTATATAGGGTCTCAGAACAGCTCAAGGGACCCGTGTAAGCCTACGGATCCCAGCTCAGTGACCATAGCAGAGTTCAAGGGGGCTAGACCAGCTGGGACCCCAGTTCAGCACAGGGGCCACATATTAGCTGTGGGAGATAAGCTCAGCTCAGGGGCTCAGGTCGGCTGATATAGGGTATCAAACCAGCTCAATGGGCCATTCAAGGTATCGGCCCCCAGCTTAGCTCAGGGACGCTAGAATTGTGCAGGGGCTCCAGACCAACTCAGAGGCCTCATATAAGCACATGGGGCCTCAGCTTAGCTTAGGGCTCGAATTATCTGTGGGGCCCAGCACAGCTCAGGGGCCCCCCAAGTTGGCTGATATAGGGTCTCAGAACAGCTCAATGGACCAACTCAAGCTCATGGCCCCCAGCTTAGCTCAGCGGGTCCTATAATTGGGCAGGGGGCGCCAGACTAGCTCAGGGGCTGCTCAGTTCAGCAGAAGGGCCTCATATTGATTTAGAGCCCAAAACTAGATTTGGCGGCCTAGTTCAGCTCAGGGACCCCAGGTCGGCAGGTGTAGAGCTCAAAGCAGCTCAAGAGGCCCATTCAAGCTCATCGCCCAGAGCTCAAAGCAGCTCAAGAGGCCCATTCAAGCTCATCGCCCCTAGCTCAGCTCAGCGGACTTAATAACAGTGCAGGTGCCCCAGACCAGCTCAGGGGCTGTTTAGTTCATCACAGGGCGCCTGAGATTAGCTAAGGGCCCAAATTAGCTTTTAGGGGTCTAGATAAGCTCAGGGTCCCAAGTCGGCTGATGTACGGTCTCAGAATAGCTCAACGGTTCCAGCTCAGTGACTCTGAAGTATTCAGGGATCACAGACCATCTCGGGGTCCCCAGTTCAGCACAGCGGGCCCCAGATTAGCTCAGATGACCAGATCAGCTTAGGAGCCCGGCTCAGCTAAGAGGCCCCAGGTCGGCCTATATAGCGTCTCAGAACAGGTTATGGAGGCTACTTTAAGCTCATGGCCCCCAGCTCAGCTCAGGGGCCGCATAAGTGAGCCCCAGATAAGCTCAGAATTCCCAGTTTAGCTCTGAGGCCCTCCTAAGACCAACACTTAGCGGTACTCGCGAGGCTAATTTTCGGCCCCTCCCCCGATTAGCTGTCAGGGGCCCCTAGGCCTTATTACCAGGGACTCTTAGACCAAAACCGAGGGCCCCCTGAGTATAGCTCGGAGCTCCTAAGACAAATTATCGGCAGCACCTCTGAGACTACCTACCGGACCCCCCAGATTTGCTCTCAGGTGGCCCCAGACATAGAGTCTCGGGGGCATCCAGGTTAGCTCTTGGGGTCCCCTAAGACTGACTTTCGGGGGACCCTGGGACTGACTCCCGATAGCAATCTGAGACTAACATTGGGGCGCCCCCTGAGACTAACACTCAGGGGGTGTCCCTGAGACTGAGCAATTGGTGCTTCTGAGACCTCCTCTAGGAGGCCCCAGATTAGCCCTCAGGGGTCTAAGGCCAACTTGGAGCCCGTGAGACCAAAACTCGGGAGAACTTCTTGGGATTACTATCAGAGCCCCAAAATTAGCTCTCGGATGCCCCTGAGACTGACTTCGGAGGGGGGAGGGGCCTCTGAGACTAGCTTTTGAGCGCTCCCCGAGGCTGATTCTTGGGGCCCCTTAGACAAAAACTCGGAGGGGGGACAACCTGAGGTCAATTCTCGAGGGCATCCAAGATCACCTCTCCGCGGCCCCCTGAGACCATCACTCTGCTGCACAAATGAGACTAACTCTCGGGACTCCAGATGATCACTCAGGGGCCCCCTGAAAGTAAATATTGTCTCCTGAGAGAGGCACCCTTGAGACTATGAGGGGCCCTGAGACCAGCACTTGGCGGCACTCATGACACTAATTCTCGGGTCTCATATTAGCTTTCGGGGCCCTTGAGTGAAGGCCCCCTTAGACCAACACTGGTGGGGTATCTGATAATAACTTATCCCGAGATTAGTTCCCAGGGACCCCTGAGACCGACTCCCAGGGGCCCCCTGAGAAAGACTCTCGAAGGACCCCTAAGACCGATTCTCAGGGGGCGGGGCTTCTGAGGCTGACACTCGGGGGCCCTGAGACTGACTCTCGGGGCCCCCTGAGATCAACTCTTGGGATCCTCTGAGACTGACTTCCAGGAGCCCCTGAAACCGACTTTGGGGGTCTGAGACTTAATCTCCGGGGGGGTGGGAGGCTGAGACCGACTCTCGGACCCTCTGAGACCGACTTTCGGGGGTCCCTTGCGACCAACTCTCAGGGGCCCTGGAAACCAACTTTCGGGGGCTCCTGAGACCACCTATCGGGGGCCCCTAAGACCAACTCTTGGGGCCCCTAATGCTAACTCTCGGGGCGGAGGGCTCTGAGACCGACTCGGGGCCCCTATGAACCAATCTTGGGGGCCCCTGAGACTGACTCTGGGGGCCTCCTGACCAGAGAATCCTTTAGAGTGCTTACGATCGGGCCAAGGGCGGAGGGAGGGGTCCGCGAACCCCTTAGACTCTCCTTGGCTACTCTACTGGTCCCAGTCCATCTAAGGGGGAGGTGGGGGGGGGGCAGTTCTGCACAGTGGGTCACAGATAAGCTCAGATGACCAGATCAGCTTAGGAGCCCGGCTCAGCTCAGGGGTCCCATATCGGCTTATGTAGCGTCTCAGAACAGCTCAAGGAGGCCACTTCAAGCTCAGCTCAGGGGCCCTCTAACTCTGCGTGAGCCCCAGATAAGCTCAGGAGCCCCAGTTTAGCACAGGGGCATCAGATTAGCTTTGGGGGCCCAGCTCAGCTCAGGGGCCCCAGATCGGCTTGTATAGGGTCTTTGACTAGCTCAAGGGGCCCATTCAGGCTGATGGCTCCCAGTTCAGCTTAGGGACCATGCAACAGTTCAGAGGGGCATAAACCAGCTCGAGGGACCTTATATTAGCTCAAGGAGCCCCAGGTTAGCTCATAGGACATCAGAAGTTAATTCAGGGGCCCCTGAACAGCTCAGGGGGCCCAGGCCGACTCATAAGACCTCAGATCAGCTCAGGAGTCCAGCCCAGCTTTATAAGAGGTTTTCCGAGCAAGCTGTACGGTCTGTTTGGGTTTCTTGTTTTATGTTACAGTTGCTGGTATTTTCATATCAATACCATTTTCTGTGGGGGCCCCCCACAGAAAAGTGGGGGGCCAGTGCCCCCCTGCCCCCCCGGGTCCTACGCCTATGGCACTGAGTACATTGCTCTGCTAGTCGATTAAAAAAATTGCAAGTTGACAAAACTTTGCATCCTCTAAAATCCCAGAGAAACAAGCGTTTCCTTACAAAAAGGAATGAACTGAAAGACCAAACTGTCACAACCTGCAATTGAGCGAACCCCGCTAACGGCAGTAGTCACAAGTATAGGACACCTGGCAACTTCCTGCATCCGTGCACGACAGGGAAGCCCAGCCTTTACACTCGTTACAGCATATCCACTCCTCGCAGCTCAGCTTGTACTTCATGCCACACATGATGCAATGTGTGTTGTGGTCTTGTACATTTGGCTTTTCTGACCGAGTCACAGGGGTTATTCTTCCTTTAGCTGCCTTTTTGCCTTTGCTCTGCACTGGCCTTCTTGTTGCCTGTTTCTTAGCTTCCATCTGCCTCTTGTATGGCGATGAGGTGAGAACGGTGGCACTCTCAGCCTTCCTGGACCTTTTCCTCTTCGTTCTGTTCATTTGATGTCGGTCCCATCATATTTCATCACAAAAGAGCTATCTCATAAGTGATTCCTCCTCGCCCGATTCAATGTTTTTACAAACATAAAAAATACTTTTTCCTTTTAGATCAAACCTGATAATTCTCATCCCATTCCGTGCCACTCCATCCCATATTGTTTTCTAATCAAAGCAGTGGCGTAGCGAAGGGGGCGCCTGGGATCTGCGGACCCCCTTGGGCTGACCTTTTGTACTAGAAAGAACGAGGACTGATCTTACTCTCAGGGGGCCCCCGGCTTGGGGACCTTTTGTACCAGAAAGAACGAGGATTGATCTCACGCTCAGGGGGCCCCCCGAAGGCTGTCGGACCCCTCCCCCTTGGCCGAATCCTGGCTACGCCATTGAATCGAAGTAGAACTTTCAGGTGCACGCACTAAAAGCATGCATTCCATTGATTTGTAAGACGTCCCAATGGGTATGTAAGGCGCTCAGGGTGGGTATCTTACATGCTAAGAGGGGTGGGCGTCTTGAAAACAATCACTAGAGTGCAGCATATGTTTTTTAGGAATGCGACAAAGCTGGCGCAGGAAATGGAGACTAGTTTTTGGCTATAAAAACCCCGACAAACTGAACAAAATGATGAATTTGCCCATACCTTACCCTAAACACACCTCATAGATGATTAAAAATGCCAATATTATTTAAGAAAACACCTATAAAAATGAAAACAAGCACAAAATACTCACGCTTGGGCCACGAGGCACACCTTCTGGGAAGCAACTGCTGAAAGGAGCTCGCTTATATCAGGAACATTGGAAATCGTCAGCTACTAGCGGCTTCTTTAAAAATGCTTTGGGGCGTCTTACTTACCCTGGGCGTCTTACAGCACTCTCCCCAAAGTCTACCAGAAGAAAACATCGAACATACCTTAGGTATATACATTTTTTGGCGCGTTGAAACTTCCTTTAAATTTGGGAGGCAATGCAAACTAGCTGCCTTACGTAAGTCTGAGAATGCTTCACCCACGGGGTGGGGGCAATCCCATGCCTTGCTTAAGCCGTTAAGTATTGCTGCATTGGTAGGGAATTGAGCATTGACAAATAGCGAATATCAATACTGTCATCTCCGTAACTTACCAAAAATGGTCGCTGAGTCCCCATTCGAGATGGATCCATGGTCGGAAAACACTTCTTCTCATTCTTTCATCATTCTTCATTCTTCATTCCGAAGTCAACTCAACACACAAATCAACAAGATGGCGACCGAGGAATGTTACAGTGCTATGACCCATTGTTAAATTCAGATTTTACAGTTGTAAAATTTTAGAATCAGTCTTACAGTCGTCTCTGCTTTATGAAATTAATCGACCAATCAGCGCATCGCAAGAAAATTTTACAGTTCAGCCGTCCAATCGTGGACGACTGTTAACTGTAAAATCTCGGCTGTAAATTCACGCCTGTAAATTGTAGGATCCGCCTGTTTTATGGAATTAGATTCGTACATTTTACAGCTGAACTGTAAAAATCGCATCGTTTTGACGTTTATGAAATCCGTCTCTGGGGGTTCGATCGGACCTCCTCCCTCAGTTTTTCGCAACGGATTCTGTGCCGATTCAAATAAGACGTGTGTTACTGTGCAGGCCTATGGGGTGATCAGCTTTACAACTCATGATTGAACATTGACATCAGGTCAGGTGAGGTCAACGAGTAATGCGTCATTTCTCGACCCACGTAAGGCGATTCTGTTCTTCCAAAATGATGCTGACAAAACCAGGGTGTAACTCGGCTTCTAGAGGAGCGATAGATCACGTTTCTACACATTCATTCGAAAACTCTTTGAAACGACAAACCTACCAGCTGTTATCCATTTTTATGGACAGGTCAATACTTAGGTCACAAAAGGTGACCAAAGGTTACAATTTTGGATTTTTTTGTTTTTAGCTTTTGAACGAATCAAGATATTTTCTTAAACTTGGTATCATAGTAATGACATTCCCTAAGGATTCGAATTATATGAACTTGAAATGTCATCATTTGACTTTGACCTAAGGTGAAAGTCAGAACGTAACCTTACAAGATCATACTGCATATCATTTGAATCATTGGGTCAAATCTGTTGTTTTGTTCTAGGTCCCATGGTTTACGAGTTATAAGGGATTTTGTAAGTGACTTTACATGATGCAAATATCGTAATATACTACCTTGGAGGGGCAGCTGACTGCGGCTTTAGGCTGTTTCCGACGGAGATGGTCAAGGAAACATACTTTGGTATTCGAACAGGTTCTTATCTCCGGTTTCCTGTTCTGGTCTTTTTGCCCATTTTTGCGAGGGTGGGGTTCAAGCAGCCTTAGCACAAAAAAACTCATTCTGAATTTTCCATTCACAGATCTATCAAACCAGGTTAAGACCCTGGGTACCTTTAAGATTTTAAAGATTTAATGAATAGTTTTTTACGTTAATTGACATCAAAATCCCGGGTGTAATCCATGGTTTTCTCGATTGTGATGATAATGTTATAAAAAATTAACCGGCAATCGCTCATAGTATAATGAAATTGAAAATGCCAAATAGTATATTGATATTTCGACGGCGTGTCTTCTTCAGGAGCAAGTTTTGAATTTGAAAGTCATTGTTAGCAATGATTTTTAAATTCAATTTGAATTTAGGGCGAACAGCAAGCAGGTACACGTGAAAACAATGTTTAACATCTCGCGAAGGATACAGTGTGATGAGTTACCTACAAAAAGAGACATTTAAAAACTACAGGATACAGAAACTAAACACACATAAAAGCACAGCATGCAACAAAACTATGGATGTAACAGTGAGTAAAAACAATTTTCAGCGATGGATGTGTGGTGGTGTGGCGAGTGTTTATGCGTGGTGGTTTGGTCTTAAGTGGTATAAGTGTATGTGTATGGTACTGGTTGTAGGAGGCGCCACGAGGAGAATTGCTTATTTATTTGTGGTCTGCGGTTTCGGATTTCTATTGATTCTTTAATTTTGCATTCTGCCGAGTCTTTACAAACATGAATAATTTTTATTGCGAAGTCCTTGTCTGTGATGCGTGTAGTGGGGTGATGTGATATGGTGTGGTCTCCTAGATACTTACCCTTTTCTTTTCTCCTAGCGTGTCCTAAATGTTCCATGAAGCGGGTACGGATTTGGCGAGTTGTTTCCCCTATATAAAACATGTTGCAAAGTAGGCATGTGATAAGGTATACTGTATTTTTGATGTGGCACCTCCCCTGTAACCCGGCGTCGCATGTGCTGCATGATTTCCTGTGTCCTTTAGGGCATGGTGGTGGGTTTAGTGATGATCTTATGAGGATGTTTGAGAGTGTTTCACCACTCTTCCAGGCTATCGTAATGTCTAGGTCTGTGGATCTGGCTGCGGTGGTGATCTTGTGCGTGAGCTGCTCATCAATGTATGGGAGAGAGATGTAAGTTGTTTTCCTGTTCTTGTTCTTGGGACGTGGTTGGCATGGTTTATATTTGGTAGAGTTTTGTATGTTTTTAATGAGTTTGGCCGGGTATCCATTCGACATAAATAGTTCCATGATTTTTTCTAGGCCACGGTTTTTTGCAGGTAGGTCTGATCCCAGCCGGATGGCTCTAAGTGACTGTGTGTGTATAACTGATCTTTTAGTTTGCATAGGATGAGCGGAAGTGAAATGTAGAATTATCGGTGCGGTCATGGGTTTTATATAGAGTTCTGTGGTGTACTTTCCAGAGGGATGTACGGTCAGGAGGGTGTCTAGAAATGGAATCTGTTGATGTTGAGAGTGGTCTGACCTATCTATGCTGAACTTGAGAGCCGGGTGAAAATCATTGATGAAAGTGAAATATTTCGTTAGGGTCTCTAACGAAAGATTTCAACGAAAGATTTTCGTTAGGGTCTCTAACGAAAGAATAATAATAAAAGTGTAAAATTATATATCAAAATGTTTGATGTATTCTGATTCAAAATGTATAAGCCAATGGACACAACGGTGGCAGTTCAAAAATATTTTATTCTCATTGAAAAGGTTTGTAATTATTTATACATTTCAGTAGTTTTAAAAATATGTTAGGCCCCGACGCCGTCCCGCCGAATTAGGCCCCGCCGCCATCCCGCCGAAGGAGGAGGCGCCGCCGCCATCCCGCCGAAGGAGGAGGCGCCGCCGCCATCCCGCCGGAGGAGGAGGCGCCGCCGCCATCCCGCCGAAGGAGGAGGCGCCGCCGCCATCCCGCCGAAGGAGGAGGCGCCGCCGCCATCCCGCCGGAGGATGAGGCCCCGCAGCCATCCCGCCGGAGGAGGAGGCCCGGCCGCTATCCTGCGCACGGCTTACGTAACCTTCCCGGAGCCTCCTTCTGCGGCACCCTACTGACCGCTATCCGGTTGCATCCTACCCTAGCCCACCGAGTCTGATGTCAGGTTTCAATCATCCCAGATTAAAACACGTATGAACACACCTTCATTTAACAATGACAAATTTTTATACTCCTAACGTGAGAGTCTATATATTTTAGCATGAAGTTACTCCTAACGCTTCAACTTTCGACGCGAGGTAGACATTATCGAAAATTACCGCGATAGCCAATTCTGCCCACTCACTTCGGGTGCACTGATATTCAATAACTTTAACCACATATTTTTGTACTTAGGCTTTCCACTAGAATTTTACCTGTCATACACGGTCACCTGCTTTTTAAAAGGTTGATCGCACCAGGCTCTCCGTTTCCCTGAAGCATCAGGCAGCCAGTTCCATCCCTGTGACTAGCTTCTTACTTAGCCTTCATTTGGCTCCATGCACCTAGCTTCACCCCTGTGACTAGCTTCTCACTTAGCCTTCACTTGGCTCCATGCAGCCAGTTCCACCCCTGTGACTAGCTTCTCACATGGCCTTCACTTGGCTCCATGCACCTAGTTCCATCCCTGTGACTAGCTTCTCACTTAGCCTTCATTTGGCTACATGCAGCCAGTTCCATCCCTGTGACTAGCTTCTCACATGGCCTTCACTTGGCTCCATGCACCTAGTTTCACCCCTGTGACTAGCTTCTCACTTAGCCTTCATTTGGCTCCATGCACCTAGTTCCACCCCTGTGACTAGCTTCTCACTTAGCCTTCATTTGGCTCCATGCACCTAGTTTCACCCCTGTGACTAGTTTCTCACTTAGCCTTCATTTGGCTCCATGCACCTAGTTTCATCCCTGTGACTAGCTTCTCACTTAGCCTTCATTTGGCTACATGCAGCCAGTTCCATCCCTGTGACTAGCTTCTTACTTAGCCTTCACTTGGCTCCATGCAGCCAGTTCCATCCCTGTGACTAGCTTCTTACTTAGCCCTCACTTGGCTCCATGCACCTAGTTCCACCCCTGTGACTAGCTTCTTACTTAGCCTTCACTTGGCTCCATGCAGCCAGTTCCATCCCTGTGACTAGCTTCTCACATGACCTTCACTTGGCTCCATGCACCTAGTTCCATCCCTGTGACTAGCTTCTCACTTAGCCCTCACTTGGCTCCATGCACCTAGTTCCACCCCTGTGACTAGCTTCTCACTTAGCCTTCACTTGGCTCCATGCAGCCAGTTCCATCCCTGTGACTAGCTTCTTACTTAGCCTTCACATGGCTCCATGCACCTAGTTCCATCCCTGTGACTAGCTTCTCACTTAGCACTCACTTGGCTCCATGCACCTAGTTCCACCCCTGTGACTAGCTTCTTACTTAGCCTTCACTTGGCTCCATGCAGCCAGTTCCATCCCTGTGACTAGCTTCTCACATGGCCTTCACTTGGCTCCATGCACCTAGTTCCATCCCTGTGACTAGCTTCTCACTTAGCCTTCATTTGGCTCCATGCACCTAGTTCCACCCCTGTGACTAGCTTCTCACATGGCCTACTCTGTTCCGCAGGTTCAACCGCTCTGATTTCGTGACCCGCAAAACGCTGCCAGAGCTGTACGAGCTGGTGAGCCGGTACCAGCCGCAGTTGATCTGGTCCGACGGAGACTGGACGGGCAGCCCCGAGTACTGGCGATCCCGGGAGGTACGACTGGCCACTGGCCTTTGTCGAGGTTTTCCGACGTGGACTTACAGTTGGGCGGTACACTGGCGGATCTAGGGGGATCGGGCAATTGCTCTCCTAAACCTCCCAATTTTTGCCTTTTGTCGATTTTCTTGATAAAAAACGTGTTTTTCACGATGTTGGGCCCTGTCCGCCCCTCACTGTCGGTCTGTATCCGACCCTGGGCCGGTGTGGACAGCTTCTCTGTCCCCCCTCCCTCCACTGTCGGTCTGTATCCGACCCTGGGCCGGTGTGGAAGGAACCACCAGGAACTGCCGGTGTCGGCAGTTCCTGGTGTGGCTGTACAGTTGACCGGTGTCGGCAGTTCCTGGCATGGCTGAAGTGTACAGTTCACCGGTGTCAGCAGTTCCTGGCGTGGCTGTACAGTTGGCCGGTGTCAGCAGTTCCTGGCGTGGCTGTAAGTGCTCAGTTGGCCGGTGTCGGCAGTTCCTGGTGTGGCTGTAAGTGTACTGTTGGCCGGTGTCGGCAGTTCCTGGCGTGGCTTTAAGTGCTCAGTTGGCCGGAGTCGGTAGTTCCTGGCGTGGCTGTACAGTTGGCCGGTGTCAGCAGTTCCTGGCGTGGCTGTACAGTTGGCCGGTGTCAGCAGTTCCTGGTGTGGCTGTACAGTTGGCCGGTGTCGGCAGTTCCTGGCGTGGCTTTAAGTGTACAGTTGGCCGGTGTCAGCAGTTCCTGGCGTGGCTGTAAGTGCTCAGTTGGCCGGTGTCGGCAGTTCCTGGCGTGGCTGTACAGTTGGCCGGTGTCAGCAGTTCCTGGCGTGGCTGTACAGTTGGCCGGTGTCAGCAGTTCCTGGCGTGGCTGTACAGTTGGCCGGTGTCGGCAGTTCCTGGCATGGCTGAAGTGTACAGTTCACCGGTGTCAGCAGTTCCTGGCGTGGCTGTACAGTTGGCCGGTGTCAGCAGTTCCTGGCGTGGCTGTAAGTGCTCAGTTGGCCGGTGTCGGCAGTTCCTGGCGTGGCTGTTCAGTTGGCCGGTGTCGGCAGTTCCTGGCGTGGCTGTACAGTTGGCCGGTGTCGGCAGTTCCTGGCGTGGCTGTACAGTTGGCCGGTGTCGGCAGTTCCTGGCGTGGCTGTAAGTGTACAGTTGGCCGGTGTCGGCAGTTCCTGGCGTGGCTGTACAGTTGGCCGGTGTCGGCAGTTCCTGGCGTGGCTGTACAGTTGGCCGGTGTCGGCAGTTCCTGGCGTGGCTGTAAGTGTACAATTGGCCGGTGTCGGCAGTTCCTGGCGTGGCTTTAAGTGCTCAGTTGGCCGGAGTCGGTAGTTCCTGGCGTGGCTGTAAGTGTACAGTTGGCCGGTGTCAGCAGTTCCTGGCGTGGCTGTAAGTGTACAGTTGGCCGGAGTCAGCAGTTCCTGGCGTGGCTGTACAGTTGGCCGGTGTCAGCAGTTCCTGGCGTGGCTGTAAGTGTACAGTTGGCCAGTGTCGGCAGTTCCTGGTGTGGCTGTTCAGTTGGCCAGTGTTGGCAGTTCCTGGCGTGGCTGTAAGTGTTCAGTTGGCCGGTGTCGGCAGTTCCTGGCATGGCTGTAAGTGTACAGTTGGCCGGTGTCAGCAGTTCCTGGCGTGGCTGTACAGTTGGCCGGTGTCGGCAGTTCCTGGCATGGCTGAAGTGTACAGTTCGCCGGTGTCAGCAGTTCCTGGCGTGGCTGTACAGTTGGCCGGTGTCAGCAGTTCCTGGCGTGGCTGTAAGTGCTCAGTTGGCCGGTGTCGGCAGTTCCTGGCGTGGCTGTAAGTGTACAGTTGGCCGGTGTCGGCAGTTCCTGGCGTGGCTTTAAGTGCTCAGTTGGCCGGAGTCGGTAGTTCCTGGCGTGGCTGTAAGTGTACAGTTGGCCGGTGTCGGCAGTTCCTGGCGTGGCTGTACAGTTGGCCGGTGTCGGCAGTTCCTGGTGTGGCTGTAAGTGTACAGTTGGCCAGTGTCGGCAGTTCCTGGCGTATTCAGAGTATTCAGAGTATATTTTCGGATTCCTCCTCTTACATTTGAGGCTTTTCAGTTTCCACGTCAGAATAAACACAGGATCAACAGATGACTCTCACATCCAGAAGCAATCAAATCAATCAATCAATCAACCAACACACACAAAAGTATTTATGTTCAACCCCTAAATATATCACTAGTAGCGTACCTAAAACGAGACATAGGAAGTCTAGTTAATGTAAAATAGCAAAAGCGCCTAGTAAGAATTAAAAACAATGGACCAGTACAATGTAACGATAATGAGTGCTAAACTGTCATGCTGATAAAAAGGTGAAAGAGATGATTCAGCAATCGACTAGACTTCATTCCTTAGTAGTGCAGTCAAACTGTGTCTAAAACTAGTGATGGTGGAATTCCGTATGTCAGGTGCAAGCCGATTGTATGGCGCCGCTACTACATAGGCCAATCTCCGTTTTCCGGCATCAGTACGTGGCCATGGCGGGCGGAGTTGACCATTCTGTCGCGTTCGTTGGTGTTCAGTAAAACGG
The DNA here is from genome assembly GCA_034440635.1 of Lepas anatifera. Lineage (NCBI taxonomy): Eukaryota > Metazoa > Arthropoda > Thecostraca > Lepadidae > Lepas > Lepas anatifera. Next base: position 138,314 of record JAOTON010000266.1, read on the forward strand.
AACATTTGTCGCATCGCTTTTGGCTCGCCCGTGTTCATTACACTTTTAGCTAAACAGAGTTGATGGTACCTAACGAGCTTATCGGGTGTTAAAAAGCCGAGATGCCTTACTTCGTGAGATATGTGGTCGTACTTTCTCTTTCCGGTGATTACCCTTGCACAGAAATTTATAACCTTTTTCACCCTATGAAGTTGTGTCGCGCCGCAAGTTCCGTAAATTGATATGCAGTACCGAATTATTGACATCACCAGAGCGTCAACAATTTGCTTTAATAAGGTGCGTGGGATGACATGGCTGGCGTGGAGAAGTCCCATGAGTATGCCTGTACATTTCATAGTAAGTTGGTCTATATGCGGTTGGAACGTGAGGTGCTTGTCCATGACCAGTCCTAGATTTTTGACAATTTGTGTTTCATTTACTTGAGTGTTACCTACTTGTATGCTGACCTGAGGCATGTCCCTGAGCATAGCTCGGGTTCCAAATACTATTGCTTGAGTTTTTGAGGCATTTATCTTTAACTTGTTTTGGCTGAACCAATCCAAGAGCCTTTCCAACTCAGTCTCTAGGCTAAAAATCATATTCGAGAGGTGTGATTTCGGGCCACTGACCAAAAGTTGAGTGTCATCCGCGTACTGGACTATTGTGCTTTCCTCTGCATACACACTCATCTCGTTAGCGAAGATGGAAAACATCAAACATGAGAGCGAGCCACCCTGATAACATCCAGTGGTGTTTGGAAGCGATTTCGAGAAAATAGTTTGCCCATCTTTTGTTCTAATTTTTACCTGTTGCGTGTGATTACGCAGATAGTCATCGAACCAATGTTTTTCTACTCCATAGAGCTCAAATTTGGCTAAAAGCAGTTCGTGGTCAATTACGTCAAAGCATTTTGAAAGGTCAAGCAGTAAAATATAGAGATTTGGCCTGAATCCATAGCTTTGTACACCCTATCAGTAATTATTGTTAGCGCGGTCTCCGTTGAATGGTTCTGGCGATAGCCATGCTGTGCCTCAGAGTATAGAGAGTTATCCACGAAGTAGCCATTCAGTTGTCTGTGGACTATGCGTTCTGCGATCTTGGCTATTGCGGGCAAAATCGTTACAGGTCGCCAGTTGGCAGGGTTGGTCGTATCACCACCCTTCGGAATGGGTATCACAAGTCCTCGCTTCCACTCGTTCGGTACAGTGCCTGAAGTTAAACTTGAATTAATGATATCTAGTAGCACATTTCCAAGACCAAAGAAAAATCTCTGGAATAACACGACGCTAAATCCATTCGAATCTAAAGAAGAAGACGCTTTCATGCTACCTAGAGTTATGCACAAATCATCAAAAGTGATGGGCTGTACTCGCATCCCACACGCTGGTACACGTGGCAGCCTGACAGGCACCTGAGCTGTAGGTGGAGTAATGCTGGCAGATGTTTGAGGTCCAACATTCACAAAATACGCGTTAATAGCGTCTGGGGTCACGTTCGGCGTCGCAAACGATGCCTTTTCGCTGCCTATTATGGGCCGAAGAATCTGCCAAGTGCGGCTAGGGCTGGCATCAGCTAGCTGCTCCTGCAGTTGGTTGCGACAGTCTCTTCGTACTGCTGCCTGGCATTGACGACTGATGGTTTTCGCCCGTTGCGTGGCCCCCTCCTCCAGTGCAGCACGCCGTCTCGCCATCAGCTCCCTGGTTGGATCGGTGATACGTGGAGCATGCGGTGGTCGCGGTCGGGTCCGTCTCAGCGGAGCCACTGAGTCCAGTAGAGGTGTGAAAGTGGTGACAAATGCCTCCCACTTCTCTGTTGGTCCCACTGCAGAGTAGACTCTGCTCCAGTCCGTGTTAAAGAGGGTCAAATTAAAAGCAGTTATGTCCACTCGATTGATTCGGCGTGATTGCGTTGCGGCGCCGTACTTCGCGCTCACACCTTCGAATCTCAGCATCACTCTTGTAAAGTCGTGTGGTCCTCCATAATGACAGTGAGTCACACCACTCTTCACTACCAACGCAGGTGTATTAGTGATGACAACGTCAAGTAGGGTTGCAGCCGGTCGGTATGTCGGTACGCTTTCGTTACACACGTAGAGGTTGTAGGTGCGAACCAAGTTACACAGCCTTTGCGTGGCTGTACAGTTGGCCAGTGTCGGCAGTTCCTGGTGTGGCTGTAAGTGTACAATTGGCCAGTGTCGGCAGTTCCTGGCGTGGCTGTAAGTGTACAGTTGGCCAGTGTTGGCAGTTCCTGGCGTGGCTGTTCAGTTGGCCGGTGTTGGCAGTTCCTGGCGTGGCTGTACAGTTGGCCAGTGTTGGCAGTTCCTGGTGTGGCTGTACAGTTGGCCGGTGTCGGCAGTTCCTGGCGTGGCTGTACAGTTGGCCGGTGTCGGCAGTTCCTGGTGTGGCTGTAAGTGTACTGTTGGCCAGTGTCGGCAGTTCCTGGTGTGGCTGTAAGTGTACTGTTGGCCAGTGTCGGCAGTTCCTGGCATGGCTGTAAGTGTACAGTTGGCCGGTGTCGGCAGTTCCTGGCGTGGCTGTACAGTTGGCCGGTGTCGGCAGTTCCTGGTGTGGCTGTAAGTGTACAGTTGGCCGGTGTCGACAGTTCCTGGCGTGGCTGTTTAGTTGGCCGGTGTCGACAGTTCCTGGCGTGGCTGTTCAGTTGGCCGGTGTCGGCAGTTCCTGGTGTGACTGTAAGTGTACAGTTGGCCGGTGTCGACAGTTCCTGGCGTGGCTGTTTAGTTGGCCGGTGTCGACAGTTCCTGGCGTGGCTGTTCAGTTGGCCGGTGTCGGCAGTTCCTGGTGTGGCTGTAAGTGTACAGTTGGCCGGTGTCGACAGTTCCTGGCGTGGCCGTTTAGTTGGCCGGTGTCGACAGTTCCTGGCGTGGCTGTACAACAGCTCCCCGGTGAAGGAGACGGTGGTGGTGAACGACCGGTGGGGCTCCGGCACCAACTGCCGCCACGGAGGCTACTTCACCTGCCAGGACGGCTTCAACCCCGGCGTGCTGCAGACCCACAAGTTCGAGAACTGCTTCCCCATCGAGGGCGGCTCCTGGGGGTGAGCCTTGTCAGCAGCTCAAGTGTGAGGGGAAGGAGTGAGCTCACCGTGCCCAGGGGTGAGACCGTGCACTGCTGACTGGTAGGAGACTGCGACTCCAGCACTTAAGAAGCAGTTTTTTAAACCCTTTTTGCCTCACGTCGAAATCCTGAAAACGCGATGTTTTTGTCCTCCGGTTGTGATTCGGAGGAATCTGTTTCCAACAAAAATGTGGTTCTGGTCCCGGTTCTAGAGCTAGCGACTGCCTTTTTCTAGATTAAGCGTAATAGGTATGTGCTGGTGATGTTCCATCCCCCTTGGATGAGTTTTAACAACTCTCTTTACTTTTTTCCTTCTGTGTGCTAATTGCTATATACTTGCGGAAGCATTCAGTGAACAGCAGTAGGTATCATTGGTCTTACAAGGTTCAATGGTATCATCTCCAGGGACTGGACTGTCCCTTTTTCCATCATTGCGTTAAAATGTCAGAGGTCATTTCCACAACAAGCCACCGTGTAGGGTGCAGTGACGCATGCGGCCGGTTATGCAGGTTTAAGCGGGACGCCACCATCTTCAGCTTCAACACCATGGAGCACATGCTGTCCCAGCTGGCCAGCACCGTCAGCTGCGGCGGCAACGTGCTCATCAACATCGGCCCCACCAAGGACGGCGTCATCACGCCCATCTTCGAGGAGCGGCTGAGCCAGCTGGGCCAGTGGCTGGGCGTGAACGGCGAGGCGGTGTACGGCTCGCGGCCGTGGTCGGTTCAGAAGGACGCCGACACGGAGGCCGGCGACGTCTGGTACACATCCCGTGGCAGCAGCGTCTACGCCATCCTGCTGAGGTGGCCGGCGGCCTCTCGGCTGCGGCTGCCGTCGGCGCCGCCGGCGCGGCACTGCCGGCTGCTGGGGTACGACGGCGTGCTGTCGGTGAGCCAGGGGGAGGTGACGCTGCCGCCGCTGCAGAAGGTCCGCTCACGCTGGGCCTGGGTCCTCCGTTTCTCCACTGACGGCTAGCCCACTGCCTGCGCGCGTGAGAGTACAAACAAACACAAGTCTGCGCCTGATTTAGTAGTCAATCAGTATTAGAGAAGCGAAAAACTTGAGGATGATTTTCGAACGTTTGACGTTTGCCGATGATAGTCTGTATTACTCTCTGTCTGTGTTATTGTCTGGATCATAGTCAGTCTAGCACCTTGCCCTGACCTACCTGAACAGTGCCACGTTCTTGGCACTGCGCACCGTTCCTTTTTACCTTTAAAATCAGGCTGCATTGTTTACCCTTCCTTCGTTTTACTTCACTCCTCTTGCGTAACGGGGAAGGAAATGTAGAGCGAATACAAATAGAGCATAAAGAGCAGGACGATAGGAGACTGGGAAAATACGAAATGCTGACAAAAAATGATACCCCTGAACAAAGAAAAACGTCTGTAGTATACATAATAACCAATATCACTTGAGTGGATGACAAGGCATGCTAAAAGATGCATCAAATATTTGTAGATCTGATGGTTCCGTGAAAAAAATTACTGAAGATAGAGTATTTGTTATTGCAAAAACGTTTAATCTTCCGACCACTCTAAAATTTGTTCTGACAACCTGGACCCCTATGATTGATCAAATTGTATTCACAATTCTACTGTATGGAGGGAGATGTCGTGTGGTATAATGTGTCTGCTATAAGTAGAGCATGAGTCAGTTTCCGTCGGTGTGGCTGAGTTGATAAAAGGTGGTGTGCGTCTGGAAATAAAAAGAGAGAAGCCTGCTAAGCCTGCCAGGAGTTACCATCAAACACCCCAGCAATACGCCGCCGAGTCCCACCAGCCCGGACGCCCCTTACTACGAAATCAGTGCTCAGAATCACAGGCCCCAAGTCAGCAAGGCCCTAGAGCAGTCGCAGAGGGCACTCCGGTCCACCGGGGCCTCGTATCCACAGCAAGGGCTCCCACTGGGAGATAGCGGCTCCCCTGTGGCTACAACCGAGACCCCCGCAACCGTTGCGGGTGTCATGTGATCACAGTTGGGCCCCCTTCTGAACAAAACAAGTCTACCATAACCGTGAACCCCATACGACCCAAACGGGCCCTCTGTAACCGTAGCCGGGCGCCTGGCACAATCGTGGGCCCCTGTGGCCCAAATGGGACCCCTACCATAAGCACGGGCCCTCTGTGACCGTAGCCGGGCGCCTGGCACAATCGTGGGCCCCTGTGGCCCAAAAGGGACCCTACCATAAGCACGGGCCGCTGCGGTCCCTACCCGCTCCGACACGTACATTTTACCGAGACGAGACAGTCCCTAATTCTCATCGACTTATATGGAAACTGTGTCCTCTGATACCGACCAATGATTGCAGCCCATGGTAGGATACCATGGTAGGATATAGGGATACCCATGGTTATTGGTTACAGCCGCCCCAGTCGCCGGAGGAAGATCCGACGATTGCAGTTTGGAGACAGCCGATTTGAGGCGAGGACCCGCGCCGTTACGCCGTTCTCGCCGTCCAGGTCCCACCTAGCTCCCTTTTAGGACCGGGGATAGCGGTCTTCGGGACCGTTTTCGTGATGATTGCCCGGGCTGGGATACCCGAATTTTAACCTTGACCCGCTTGAATGATCCAAGGTATAGACGTTCGCCGTCAGCCCAGTCTTTTCGGTGGTCAGTTTGATCGGCATTCGTGAGTTTGTTAATCCTGTTCTTATACAATTAGATCTTGTGGGTATGAACTAATTAGGCTATCATTATCTTCTAATCATGCTATAGTCTCGCATTTTTCTGCATAATGGAATCGCAGCAACTGATAAGCTGTAATGTGACCAAGTTGGGCCCGGAGGCTGAGCTGTGACCCGTGTGCGTCTGGACGAGGTGGTAGCGGTCTGGTCTGGTCTGGTTTGGCCTGGTCTGGTCTGAACTGGTCTGGTCTGGTCTGGTCTGACCAACACGTCGGGCAGGACAGCAGGCCGGCCACTCTCGGCCCCACCGCAAAACAGACTTTTAATGCGTGCCACGAAATATATATGTGAACAGTATTGGCACTTAACAGTGGGTTAAAAACAGCGCAACCAACAACTGCCAAATACAAAACCGGGGCAGCACGCCGAGCACCAGAAGGGCGCGAATCAGGGCACCTCACAATGGCATGCCTACCCTGGGCCGACCTTCGGCACACGTTCCAAGTTTGGTCAGATAGAAGGGCACCTGAGGCAACATGCCTTTGGAATGAGACGGCTCTCTCGCCTGATGCCGCAGTCTTGGACAGCGTTGGCATGGGTGAAGGGGCAGGTATCTGGATATCATGGGTGGCGCCCCCCCCACCAACAACTCAGGACACGAGCCAACCACGTAGAGCCCCTCCCCCCACCAACAACTCAGGACACGAGCCAACCACGTAGAGCCCCCCCCACCAACAACTCAGGACACGAGCCAACCACGTAGAGCCCCCCCCCACCAACAACTCAGGACAAAAGCCAACCACGTAGAGCCCCCCCCACCAACAACTCAGGACACGAGCCAACCACGTAGAGCCCCCCTCCCACCAACAACTCAGGACACGAGCCAACCACGTAGAGCCCCCCCACCAACTCAGGACAAAAGCCAACCACGTAGAGCCCCCCCACCAACAACTCAGGATACGAGCCAACCACGTAGAGCCCCCCCCCACCAACAACTCAGGACACAGGCCAACCACGTAGAGCCCCCCACCAACAACTCAGGACAAAAGCCAACCACGTAGAGCCCCCCCACCAACAACTCAGGACAAAAGCCAACCACGTAGAGCCCCCCCCCCACCAACAACTCAGGACAAAAGCCAACCACGTAGAGCCCCCCCACCAACAACTCAGGACAAAAGCCAACCACGTAAGCCCCCCCCACCAACAACTCAGGACACAAGCCAACCACGTAAGCCCCCCCACCAACAACTCAGGACACGAGCCAACCACGTAGAGCCCCCCCCACCAACAACTCAGGACACGAGCCAACCACGTAGAACCGCAGATCTCACACGCCACAATTCACCATTAAACCGGCCACCAACGGCTACAACAATCGCTTCAACTCCACCCTGTAACGTGAGGGTAAGATTGCCCACTAACAGCCAAGGAGGCGACTTCGGCCTGGAATGATAAATGGTACTGTGCCGAGCGCCCTGCACCTGGGTCCCGGCGGAGGCAGGGGTTCAACCCCCCACCTGGCCCCTGGGTCCCGGCGGAGGCAGGGGTTCAACCCCCCACCTGGCCCCTGGGTCCCGGCGGAGGCAGGGGTTCAACCCCCCACCTGGCCCCTGGGTCCCGGCGGAGGCAGGGGTTCAACCCCCCACCTGGCCCCTGGGTCCCGGCGGAGGCAGGGGTTCAACCCCCACCTGGCCCCTGGGTCCCGGCGGAGGCAGGGGTTCAACCCCCCACCTGGACCCTGGGTCCCGGCGGAGGCAGGGGTTCAACCCCCCACCTGGCCCCTGGGTCCCGGCGGAGGCAGGGGTTCAACCCCCCACCTGGCCCCTGGGTCCCGGCGGAGGCAGGGGTTCAACCCCCCACCTGGCCCCTGGGTCCCGGCGGAGGCAGGGGTTCAACCCCCCACCTGGACCCTGGGTCCCGGCGGAGGCAGGGGTTCAACCCCCCACCTGGACCCTGGGTCCCGGCGGAGGCAGGGGTTCAACCCCTCACCTGGCTCCTGGGTCCCGGCGGAGGCAGGGGTTCAACCCCTCACCCGCACGAGTCGAAGTCGGTTTTCAACTTCACGTTTGATAGATCTATGAGTTGCATGGTGCTGAGCCCACGGGTGGGCGTCAGTGTACCGCGCGCTCCTGTAGTGTTCGCTATCACTTGAGTCCGATGAACAGAGTTGGAGCGGCCCGCCGCCAGAGGGGCGCTCCAGCGGCGTCATCCCAGTCCCACGTCCAGGCACATCATCACCAGGAAGCCCAGCACCGCGCACCAGGACGCCAGCCGGCCGTTACCCCTGCCGACAGTCACAGTCAGTTACCCCTGCCGACAGTCATCCACCGTACCCCTGCAGACAGTCATCCACCGTACCCCTGCATACAGTCATCCACCGTTCCCCTGCAGACAGTCATCCACCGTACCCCTGCCGACAGTCATCCACCTGTAACCCGTTGTTACTGTGGCATGTTCCGGTCGCGTGGTTTGCCCTGCCCCGGGCAGTGACCGGCCAGCCGGCCGCCGCGCTCGGTTGGTCGGGGTCGGCAGCGGAGCCATGGACCTGACTGAATAGACATCGCTCTCTCGAACATGCGTGTTCATTGGAACGGCTAACATTGGTGGCAGCGGTGGGGGAAATCTCGCAATTTCCTCTGAAGTGAGCTTTTTGACAGTGCTTTCTGACGCGAACCGAAGATGGCGGAGAAGGACGATGTGTTTTTAGAGAAATTCGACGGCACCAGTGCTATGGAATGGTGCGATTGGTTTGAGGACTATGTGTGCTACTCTGAGAATATGAAAAAGTGGTCAAAGGAGAAGTCCGCTCTGAACCTGCGGTTTTTCGTTTCGGGAGAAGTTCGTGACTGTGTTCGAAGTCAGTGCCAAGATAAGGAGAAGGTCGACTTAGAAGCCATCAGTCAGTCGGTTCAGGCACTCTTGGGTGGAATACCGAACCCTCTGACAGCGTCTCAGGCGCTAGACCAAGTGGCCTATCGTGGCAGCATTCTGCAGATGGTGCAAGAAATGAGGCGTTGGGCAAGGTTCATATATAAAGCTGCCGAAGTGGATTCACACGTACTGCTGCATCTGCAACGTCAGCTTCCGCAGCACCACGCTCAAAAGGTCACGAAGCAGGACTGTGCTACATTAGAGAAAGCCGTTTCCGTCGTACAGGGCCTGGAACGTGCGTCCAAGGAGGAAGAGAGACGCCATTTCGGCGTACAGCAACGACAGTCACCTGCCCAGCACCAGTCGTTCCTGGAGCGTCTGGACGTTCATCGCCGGTAGTCTCCGCAGCAGGAGAACGCTGAGGAGCAGCAGCAGGTGCGGCAGCCAAGTGGGACGCAGCAGCCGCTTCAGCAGCGACAGTGGCGGCGACCTCAGGAGCAGCAGTGGCGCGCTCAGGAGCAGCAGTGGCGCGTGCAGGGGCGGCCACCCGTGCGTCAGCATCCCGACAGCGGCGACAACCAGCACTCTCAACGCCGCCAGCAACAACGTGGCTGCTTTGCGTGTGGGCAAGTGGGCCATTATCGTCGCAGCTGTGTTTTCAGGAATGACCGCTGCGGTACCTGCGGCGCCAAGGGTCACCTCAGCCCCGTCTGTGCGGGAAACGGGAGCCGGCCCTACCGGGGAGCCAGTGAGTGGTCGGTCTGTCTCGAGCTCCCAAACACCCAACAACGAGGGGAGGCAGGCGTTGGCCGCTGCTGCCGAGGTCAGTATGCCTTCAGTATCTCCAGAACCAGGTGGGCGTTACTTGAACATTCATATAGAAGGTCGGACGGCCAAAGCATTGGTCGATACAGGTGCTGATGAGACTATTGTGAGGTACGCAAACTACCGGAGGGTAAGATAATTTTTCCAGTACAACACTCCGTGAAACTAGCCGATGGAAGCAATGCTGATTTAATGGGACAGACAGTGGTTGATTTGCAGATCGGTAATTGTGTTGAAAGTGTTAATGTTTTGGTGTCCAAAAATTTATGTGAGGACTGCTTAGTCGGTGCTCAGCTGCTGGTCACCTCGGGAGCTGTCGTGGATTTGGGGACGGGAGTTATGGTCGTCAGGTCCGAGTCTGTACCCCTGCATAGGGGTGGGGGGTGCTCACCGGGTGGCTAGGGTCATTGTTCCTAAATCTTTGCTTGTGGAGGCCGGAACAGAGGTGATTATGAGTGGGGAGGTTCAAGATAGGTATGTGCAAGGTCAAATGTGTGTTCTTGAACCTGACACTAAAGCAGAGAACAAACTGGGGCTGTGTGTCGCACATCTGGCCGTCACAGTCGACAACAAATGTGTTCCGATCCGTGTGTCAAATTTGACCGAATCTGATATCAAGGTGTACCAGGGTACTCGCATCGCTAATGTGCAGGTTGTGGATGATGACGCCTTTTGCAGGTGCCGCCACACACTTTGACTGAAACGACAGACTTCAATGACGATGTTGAACGAGCTGTTGGACACCTTGACCCGCAGGACCAGGTGGACTTTGGAAATATTCTGCACGATTACAGAGACGTCTTCACGGGCCTCGGACGAACAAACATTGCTGAACATAGTATTCCGACCGGTGACCATTCACCTATTTTTCAGAACTACCGACCAGTACCAGGACATTTGAGAGCACAAGTAGCTGACCAGCTTCAAAAGTTGGTAGACGAGGACGTTCTCCGACCTGAAGCAGATTCTCAGTGGTATGGTATGTGTACGAAAAGCCCAGGGTTCCAAAATCCGTATCTGCAGTGATTTTCGTCGGATTAATAAAATAACCACGCCATCTGTACAAGTGATTCCTCACATTGCAAACGCTAGCCGGGGCTAAACTTTTCACGCAGTTGGATCTAGCCCAAGCGTTCCATCAAATGCCCGTACGAAAAAGTGACCGGCCTAAGTGCGTAATTACAACCGAGTTTGAACTTTTTGAATATCAAACTACTCCATTTGGCCTTCAAGTCTTACCACATAGCTTCAATCGAGCTGTCGGAATGGCACTTTCTGGTTTACCGCCGGAAATTTACGTTCAATATTTTGATGATATTTTGGTAATATCTGACAGCACTTCTGGGATGAAGGCCAATCTCCGCTCCGTATTAGATTGCTTACGACGCGCAGGGTTCACGCTATCCCTTCGGAAGATCCGGCTATGTCAGCCGGAGGTGACGTGGCTCGGCTTTCGCGTCAGCGAGAGAGGTATCGAATGCAGTCCAGAGAAAACCAGGCTTATACGTGAGTGGCCGCAGCCTAAGTCCGTGAAGGAGCTGAGATCATTTCTAGGCTTGTGCTCCTACGTGCGAAAGTTCATTTCACGGTATGCAGACATTTCAAAACCTCTCACTAGACTTACAGAGAAAGGTGTCTCGTTCGTCTGGTCTGCGGATGTGGAGAACGCTTTCCAGACCCTGAAAACTGCTTTTGCTTCACCGCCCGTATTAGGTCACCCATCATTTGAGCAGGCTGCACCTCCCTTTGTTTTGGACACCGATGCAAGTGGTGTAGCCTTAGGTGCGTGTCTCACTCAGGGTGACAAAGTTATAGCATATGCCAGTCGAGCATTGACAAAGGCTGAACGTCAATATTCAGTCACTAAGCGAGAGCTGCTGGCAGCAGTTTGGGGTGTGCAGCATTTCCGGCAGTTCTGCGTTGGACGCCGTTTCGTTCTAAGGATAAACCACTCGAGTTTGCAGTGGTTGTTCAATTTCAAGAATCCCGAGGGACAGATTGCCAGGTGGCTACTGATTTTGTCTGAGCTTGATTTTGAAACCGTTCACAGAAAGGGTATGTTTCACAAGGACGGTGACGCTCTGTCTCGCTATCCTCAGCCTGAAAATTCGACAGCTGCAGTGGATGGTACGGAGACACACTATCGTTGGATTCGGGTTCCAATAGATGAAAGAAAGATATCTCACTCCAGTGATCATTCTGTTGGAGCTGATGCTGGAGTCCAGGGGAAACCGGAAATGCATGTTGCATCGGCACAATCGCGGGAGCCGGCTGGACAGAATTTGCTGCTTGGACAAGCTGTCGTTCCGAATGATGACTCTGCTCCTGAACATGTAAGAGAGCATGCCGCACATATTGTTGGCGCTATGACTTCGAGTTCTGAGCCAGGTTTGTTCACCACCGTTCAGGGGATGACAGTCGAGCAGCTATCTAGGGAGCAGGATAGAGATGAGGGGTTATTTGAGATTAAATCTTGGAAGTGTAGATTGTCACGCCCACAGGAGAAACATCTGAAGTCTGCCGGTGCCAAACGTCTGCTGCGCGAGTGGCGACGACTGGTGGTGCGTGGCGAAAACAATCCTGTTCTCTACCGGCGCATGCAGACGGCAAGAGGCGCACCTGCTTGCTTGCAGATGGTCGTACCTAATCATCTTCGCCGTGAAATTCTAACTGCCCTGCATTCTGGCTATGGTGGTGGCCACCAGGGGGCAGACAAGCTGGAAAAGCAGGTCCGCCAACGCTTCTACTGGCCGGGCATACAGTCCGATGTCAGAAAGTTTTGCCGGGAGTGTGAAGCGTGTGAGCGCAAACGCGATGCACCGAGGGGATCTGAGGCTCCTTTGGGGTCTTTACAGTCTAGCAGTTTCATGGATCGCCTGGATATCGATCTGATTGGCCCGTTGCAAGTAAACCTGACGGCCACAAATACGTATTGACATGGATCGATTCATTCACGCGGTTTTCATGGGCTATCCCGTTACCAAATCAAGAGACGTGGACTATTGCACACGCACTGATGAATCACGTGATTTCGGTTTCTGGCATGCCCCGTTCCATACATAGTGATTTGGGACGCAACCTCACGGGCAAAGTTCTTCGGGGATTGTACGAGTTCCTTGGTATTCGACAGAGCACCACCACTGGGTATCACCCGATTGGTAATGCATATTCGGAGCGGAGCCACAGTATTTTGATGACGGCTGTGTCCAAAATGTGTGCCGATCATCCTAAAACGTGGCCCAATTGCTTGGGCGCCGCTGTGCTGGCCATGAATGCCAACACCCATGACTCGACGGGGATCTCCCCTTATGAGGCAGTGTTTGGGCGTCCAGCAAAACTGCCCTTGGACCGAACGTTCGGGGAGGAAGCACAGGTCTTGTTTGAACAGTCGGTGGGCAGGAACAGGGACATTTTGTCATATGTAAATCAG
>JAOTON010000267.1:0-2500 GCA_034440635.1 Lepas anatifera
CTGGCCTGCTCTCAATGCCGCGCTCCTGTGAGCTGGCCTTCTCTCGATGCCGCGCTCCTGTGAGGGCTGGCCTGCTCCCGATGCCCGCGCTCCTGTGAGGCTGAGCCCCGCTCCGATGACCCGCGCTCCTCTAAAGCCTGGCCTGCTCCGGTGCCGCGCTCCTTGAGGCTGGCCTGCTCTCAATGCCGCGCTCCTGTGAGGCCTGGCCTGCTCCCGATGCCGCGCTCCTGTGAGGCTGGCCTGCTCTCAATGCTGCGCTCCTGTGAGGCCTAACCTGCTCTCCCCTACCGCCTGCTTCGTTTTTGAGCCTTGAGCAGCTCCAGAATTCCCCTTCGACGTGCTTGTTGGCCGGCTCAGAGGCCACCTCGTTTCTGGGCCTATCAGCTCAGGAGCACATCCCACTGCTGGTCAATGACGGAACTGGGATTTCGCTGAGAGACAGGAGTGAAGCCTGGAGGCAATACACCACCCGGAGAACGCTGTCTGGGAGTTTAGGACACCTTCCAAACGCAAATTTCAGCCAATTTTTTTAGGCCTGGTATACTAAGTTACGTCGTCTTGGGAAACAAGAGGATTTATGATATTCCCAGAGGCACTGTTATAAGGAGAGGGACAGCGAAATTTGTAAAGGTAATATAGAACATTCTCGCTATTGGGTGAGAGCCATGGTGAGTTACTGAACTTCTGCTAACAGCTGGCGAGACGTTGGCTGCTGGCTATCGTTGAGAAGATTTCGCGACCATTCCCCGACCTCATCAATAAGCGCAACCTACGTTCCTGACGAGGGTGGCGTTGCTGGACGACCCAGCTGGAATGCTTCAGGGGATCCGCGAGAGATCATTTATGATGCGAACCTACGTCCAAGATTTAAAATCTGGCATTGTAGATTTCACTTTCATCTTGAACTCCAAAAGTTACACTTTGCTATGAATAATACTTTTTCAGTTGCCTCTGAACAACCCAGGCTCGACAAGCTTTGGTTTATTGCTTGGAAGCCGTTCCTCACTGAGTCGCGATTAAACCCAAACCATGTTTGTTGGTACGTCAAATTTTCAGATCACGGTGATTTGCCAGTGGATTTTGATTGCATACCGCAAAAACGTCAGGGAAACTCATATTTCGAACAATGATTTCAGAAAACAGCATCTGCAGCTCGTCCCTGACAATGACGGTTAAAATTACTTTTCAGTGCAATATTGCAATGTAGGTATTTACAGATAAAACACAGAGTTGTAGCTTAAATCACGAGCGAGTGCGCAATAGCTCGCTAGCAATAAATTGTCGAGTCTTGTGTGTACGAATGCAATCGCATGAGTACCAAGGAAAGGCAACTGCAGTGCAGAAGGGCAATTGCAGTGCATCAAGACAGGGTAATATGGCATTGCCTCAGGACAGGAAATCACAGTGTACCAGGACAGGGCAATCGCTGTGTACCAAGAGAGGACAATCGCAGTGCACCAGGACAGGGCAATCGCTTTGCACCAGGACAGGACAGGGCAATCGCTGTGCACCAGGACAGGACAGGGCAATCGCTTTGCACCAGGACAGGACAGGGCTAGTGCAGTGTACCAGGACCGGGCAATTGAGTGCGCAGGAAGAGGCAATCATGTGGTACCAGGACAGAGCAATAACAGTGTACCAGGACAGGTCAATAGCAGTGCACACAGGACAGAGGACAATCCGCAAGGGCAATCGCAGTGAGCCAGGACAGGACAGGGGAACTTGCAGTGTACCAGGACCCGACAATCCTAATGCAATTGTGTATCATGCAACGTGTAATGATGCAGCTTACACGATTAGGAAAGGTGTGGAGTAAAAGAACTTTATTATAAAAATATTATTGCAAATCCTAAGTCTTAAAGAGCCTCACATCACCCTCCCCCTCCCAGAGTGCCGTAACCTTTCAGCAGAAGAGATACCGGCCCCCTGAAGTGGTATGGGAAGTGAACTGATCAGATAGAATTACACTCCTGGCCGCAGTACTCCAGGTCCAGTCGGCAGAGTGCGCCGGTACGCTGACGGCGCGTGGGCGGTACCGTAGTACCGGCTGCGGTTACCGCCGCCGTCGATCGAGGGAAGAACATCTCCATGTCTTCGGGCGGGATGCCGCCGACTGCCGCCTCCATACCGGCCATACCGGCCATACCGGCCTGACGCTGGGCTTCGTACCAGGAGCGGTGAGCCGGCAGCGGCTGCGAGCCAGCCGCCTCGCCGACCATCACCTGCAGCCCGCTCACTGAGTCACTGGCCATCGCCCAGCCTGCACTGTCACCCGCGCGCGCTGCCCGGCTGCCGACCCGCCCAGGTCACCTCAGGTCGTCGGCCAGACGTCCAGACGTCCGGCTAGACCGAGTCGAGCCTGCAGAAGACGGAGACAGAGTTACAGCCCTGCCGCACACGGGTCAGCAAAACCGGGCCGCCCCGGCCCTGTTCCGACTGAAGCCCCCGGCACCGACTCGGACCGATCCCGGCTCTCCGAAACTAGTCCACGCTTACGATA